>CAUYSK010031429.1:0-48024 GCA_963575035.1 Avahi laniger
CTGGAGGATCACTGAGCCCAGGAGTTCAAGATCAGCCTGGGCAACATAGCAAGATCCTATCACTACAAAAAAAATTAAAAATTAGCTGGGCATGACAGTGCATATGCCTGTAGTCCCAGCTACTTGGGAGGCTGAGGCAGGTGGATCACTTGAGCCCCAGAGTTGGAGGCTGCAGTGAGCTATGATCATGCCACTGCACTCCAGCCTGGCTGACAGAGTGAGACTCTGTCTCAAAAAATATTTTAAAAAAATGTAAAGTGTATTTCAGGAAAACTTAAGAGCTGAAAAAGGCATGAGAAGCCAGGCATTTTGGTGGTGGTCTGATGGGTTTTACTGAGGCATGAGCTCCAGAGCACACAGCCAGGGAGGGGCAAGGACAGCTTCCAGGGGATCAGGGCTTGAGCAATTAGGTGAGCAGAGACCACTCACCAAGATGAAACCACCGCCGGGAACCCGGCTCAGTGCTGGGGCAACGTACATGCGGCTGTTTCTTGCACTTGTATTTCATGCTCATCCACATAAGCCTGTCTCTGGTTCCTGCTGACATGTCCGGCTCTGGCCTCCCCTGGTCTTGCTGCTCTGTAGTTGTGGTCCCACTGCTCTTCTTCAGAAGATACTTGATTCTAAATCTTCAGCCCTCAGCAATGCCTAGCAGTGGCCTTTGCCGGGGAGGGGGCGGCTAGCCCTTTCTTTTAAATCTCCCAGGTGGAATCAAAGCTTTGCCCTTTGGGAGCCTGTATGATTTCTTCAGGCAGCCCAGGGCCTGCAGACAGAGCTGATCTGAGAAGCAGGTGGGGCCTCCCATGGAACAATCCAGTTCACTGGGGCCCTGCGGCTCTTCTCTATCCCTGAAGCCAGGGAGGAGACATGAATCTCCAGAAGGCCCCCAGTGGGGCAGCCCCCTCAGTCAGGACACCACTACAGACCTGCAGAGCTTCCAGCTTCTAGGGGAGGAGGCCCTGGCTCAGAGGCCTGGCTTTGAACCCTGCCTCTGCCCTTCCTAGGTGTGTTGCCTGCCTCAGCCTCCCTGTGCCGCCATTTCCCACCTATGAACAGGGACACGATGATCCCTCCCTCCTAGGGAGTGGTGAGGGCTAAATGAGTTTGTTCTCATTGCTGCCCTTGTGTTTCTTACTGTTACATTAGGGCCTCGTCCTCCACGGAGACTGCCCCCTGGAAGAGGTGGATGCTGGAGGCGGCCCTGCTGCCCGGCAGCGTGGCGGAGCCCCCTGCCCTGAGTGTCTAGCAGGCATTCAGGCTCTCAGGCTGTCCTGGGCTCTGACCCTCCGCCCACCCTGAACCCAGTTCCTGCCCAATGCTGCCATCTCTCCTCTTCCCCCACAACTCCCACGGGCCCATCATTCTCATGTCTCGTCCTGATCTCCTGAAGCCCAGCAGATTGCTCTTTCTCTCTCTCAGGGCCTCCTGCAGGTTCCTTGCCAATCTATGGTGTTTTTCCTTTTCCTCCCTGTCACGGCTGAATTGATGCTCAGACACACAAAAGAAATGAGGGATGCAATGAGATTAGAGACTTCCCATGAGATAAAATAGTCTGTCGCCACTTTTATGAGCACCCCCTCCACCCAACTGATATTAAGGCCTGTGACCGTTGCTCTGCCACCCCAAGAGGACTGGCGTTGGGGTGGGAGAAGCAAGCGGGGCGTGGAGAGGGAGACTTGTAAAGTCCTAAAGGGCTTTCCAGTTACAATCCCGCAGTCAGTGCTCCCTCCAGGCAGAGCCTCCTGGCTGCATATCATTTCCTGGACATCTCCGTGAAGCAGGCTTCAGCTCACAGCGGCACGCTGTTACTGCACTCCGGGGACCCTGGGGGACGCAGGAAGCCGGGAGGCGGGCGGCAGGGAAGTGCAACACCGCCATCTAGTGGCCGCGCCGGGCGGCGGCGGAGATCCGCGCGCCGGGACCCAGGATCTTCCATGCCGCAGGACACCGTGGTCCCTCCGACCCGCGGTCACTGCGCAGTCACGCGGCCTTCCGAGCTTCTTAAATAACAGGTTGGCTCTCGCTGACACCTTAGTAAGAGCGTAGGCCACAGCGCTTACAGGATTTCCATCTCCTCGGCTTGGGTGTTGCTGAGAGTCCTAAAGGGGACGTTGCAGCGGGATTCCCGGGACTCCGCGCCCCGCCCCTGGGGTCTTGGGCCTGTCTGCCGGGGCCACAGCCGCCAGCTCCGGGCGCCTGTTTGCCGGGCTCACGGGTCTGCAAAGCCGTCACAGAAAGGCCTCCTCTGAAGCGAGGGCGAGGCTGCGTTCTCGGGAAGATGCCAGAACAGAAAGCAGGCCGTCGTCCCTGAACACGCATCAGCGTCTTCCTGGGGGCTTCTTAATACAAGGATTCCTGGGCCACCCCCGTTCTCGGATTCCTACGGTCTGGGGTGAGAGCCGAGGGTCTGCATTTCTATCGAGTCCTCTGTGGACGGCCCATGTTGCTGGTCTGGGGACCGCACTTTGAGACCCACAACCAAGCCTAACAGTTTTTTATGTGGGACTGCTTCTTCCTAAGTATTTGAAAAGTTCCCGTGGTCTACACTTGTCTTGCTCCAGCTATTTTGACCGAGTTCCAGGGCCTCAGTCTGCGACTCTTTTAGAAACAGCCGGAGAGGCTGTGGGGGGACATGGAAGCGAGGATAAATGGAGCTGAACACCTGGGCTGTGCTTCTCACCTCCGCGCTCGGGCAGGCCCGATTCACCAGGAGTGGAAGTCGGACCCAGCCCCAGGCCTGCAAAGGCCCTGGTCCCACCTGCAGCACAGACAGTGAGGTCAGGACGCTCACGCTCAGGAGGGCCGGTTTGGGGCCCTCTCTGCAACATAAGCTAGCATTTCCTCCACCTTTACAGAAGGACTTATACTATGGGCATTTTATGCTAGAGATTTATTTACACAAATGGCAAGAGTCTGTGCTGGTACAACCAGCATGATTTCAAGAGGAGGTCCTCCGGCTGCAGGGTGAGCACCAGGAGGCTCTGGTGCACACTGAGGCTAATAAGACCACGTGTGCACTCAGCCAATCAGAAGTCGGCAGTACTGTTAGTACCGGCCTATCACATTCCGGCGAGATAGCAAATGTATTCAGCCAATCAGAAGTAAGCATTGTTCTGACCTCCACCCAATCCAAGCCCCCTCTGGTTCAGTTTAATCGGATCAGAAATACATTCGGCCAATCAGAAGTGACCCATAGTCTGAGGGCCGCCTCCTCCACCAGTACCCACAGTATTGTTACCTGTTCTGTTAACTCAAGAAGGGCCTCCGTTGATGTGGCTCTTCATAGGCAACGTAGATCAACTGAAAAAGTGAATTTGCCTGTAAGTAGGAGCTAACTGTTTGTCACAAATGTATGCCCACGACAAAAACGTATAAAAGCAGCGGGGGGGGGGGGAGTTAACACCCCCAGAGCTGACTTATTCATTAGGCAAAATAGGCACCAAGGAAGGCCCAAGGAAATATTTTAATTTATTTTAAAATAAGAAGAAAAATAAGTTAATACAATCTTTGATTATATTTTGTCTTTCCACCAACACAGTAGCAAAATATAATTTTTAATATTTTTATAGGGGAAAGGGCCATGAAGGCAAAAGTTCCTAAGACCCACTGAAGTCGTGCTCCAAGCAAATGAGCAGAATGAGATCATCCTGGAGACCTGTACTGCTCTAACGAACTGTGGGTCAACGTAACCATTCTCTTTTCCCTCTGTTATTACCAAAAGCAGAGTAAATTGGAGAAAAGGAATGTGTCAGTCTGGACGCTTAGTTTCAAGTGGCAGAAAACCACCTCAAACTAACTTGGACAAAAGGGGAGATTTTTTAACTCTTGCAACTGAACACCCTAGGAATAGTCCTGGCTTCAGGCAGAGCTGGGTTTAGAGACTCAATAATCCCTAGGACCCAGTGTCTCTCCCATCGCTCAGCTCCAATTCCACACATTCTGGCCCTGCCCGGTAGCCACGGATGGCAGCAGTCATTACACACCAGTCTCCACTAGCCTGTTTTCAGGCATCTGAGACTGATTCTTCCTGGGCCAACTCAAGCCAACTGGACACCCTGAGTGACTGACTCCCTGTTCAGGGGAACCCATGCTCTGACTGGCTTAGGCCTGGGTCACCTGTTGTTCCATTCTAAGCCCGTGAGGTGAGATGCAGAGGGTGGATCCCAGGCAAAAACCAGGGGCTATTCTGGAAGCAAAGAAAATGGATGCAGGAAGCAGACAACACCCACTGGGCAGACTGCCCTCTGACCCTCACAGTGGAACCACTGCACATGCCTTATAGCTGAGAAGCCCCCACCTATGTCAGCTCATTGAACTGCCCAACAACCCTGGGGACCAGGATATCACATCCCCATTTTACAGATGAGGAGACCAAGGCTCAGAGAAAGTTAAAATTCCCACCTAAGATCACCTGTTTTGAAAGTGGCAGAGCCAGAAGACAAAGCCAAATTCAGATTCCAGATGTGGGTTTCGGCACTTTACTAACTTCCCAGTTCCCTGTTGTACCACAGTTCTAAGAGAGGAGCAGGGGAAAAAACAGGAAGGAAGAAAAAGGCCCCCATACTGGTCAGTTCATTGCAATCCACTTAGTGGACTTCTTCCCAGCTTAGGTCTTTTTAGTTGTTTACCAAATATATTCATTTCCATATCACCTTTGCGATTTTGCCACTTGTATTTTTGTTTACTTATTTTTCTTAAGTCAACTCTGCTAGTGACCACTGTGCTATTTATTCTGCCACGTGCATCCTGCCAGGCATGGCTGCAGTCTCCCTTGCACTCTCATTGATACCCAGGTGAGGGAAGGCAGAGCTCCGCTGGAGCAGGAGGCATGGACAAGCTACCCCAAACGTTACAGCCTGGTCCTCATCCTCCCATCGCAAGGCCACTAGTCCCTGCCACCAAATACTTACCCTCTCACCTGGCAGATGTTACTCAAAGGAGGCCAAGCTTGCAAATGAGCCCGCCCCCAGGCAGCCACACCTACATCTGTGTCACTGTCATTCTGGCCAGTTGTTGCTCAGATGTCTGCTGGTGGCCTAACTCCATAGGAAGACAGGGGAGCTACCGACTCCAAGAGCAGGAAGGGCCTTAAAGAGCACCGGAAATGAGCCCCTCACTGTGCAGAGAAGGAAGCCAGCCCTGAGGGTTCGTGTCTTCCCACCTTATACCACCATCCCCGGCAGATCCATCTCACAGTGAAAGCTAAATCAACATTTTTTTCCTTAAAAAGAGGAAAAGAGAGAGAGACACTTGAGCTCCTCTTAAGAATAAATCTCAAAAAAAAAAAAAAGAATAAATCTCAATTGTTTTATCTGTCTTGTCACATCACTGAAATTTGGGGTATGCTGCGGCCAACACGTCCGTATTGACACTGATCGACTCTGTTGGCATCGAGGCGGCGGCCACAGTCTGCTCTGCTCTCTGTTTCCTTCACTTGCAAAGAGCAGAGTTTCTAGCTGCAATTAAAGACGCACACTCGGGCCGGGGCTCCTTGGTTTGTGCAGGAAGGCGGGCGGGTCGCCACCGCCTGGCGACAGCGACTTCAGGCTGGGGACCTCGGCGCGCGCCCGGGCGGGCCTTGGTCTGTGCGAGGCTGCCACCGTGTGGCCGCCGTGGGGATGTCCTCGGGAAGCTGCCGGCCGCGCGTGCGCGTCTCGGCGCCTGGAGCTGCGAGCTGCGGGCTCTGCACGCCTGTCCTCCGATCGCCGTTTTCTCCCACCAGCCAGAACGGGAGCTCAAGATATCGATTAAACCCAGTTAGTTAGAGGACAATTAGGTTCTAAAGTTGCCATCCGGGTCTGAGTCTTCTCCAGGGCACCTCCTGGGCGGTGTTCTGAGCCTCAACGGGAGCAGGCGGTGATTTCTTCTCTAAGGCAGGAAGAACTTTCTTACCAGTCAGGACGGTCCAAAGTCCAAAACGTGAAGCACACCCGAGTTTGGTCCTGGTCTCTCCCAGGTTGTCTTGCCAGACCCGTCCCTGAGCCCTGGCCTCGTGCCAGAATTGAACGCAGCCCTCAGAGTTCCTGGAACCTTCTTTGTGCGGGACGGGAGCCCAGCACCTAGCAGGTGCCCACAAAGAGCAGCGGAAAGCCCTCCGTGTCTCCTGGGAGCCTGCGACTTCTCAGCTCGTCTGATGCCACCAATTCAACCAAAGTTGAGACCGCCTGAACGTGCAGACACCTAGAATCTGAGAGCTGAAGGGAACTGTTTCTCCACCTCAGCACGACATTTCAGGCTGGATTATTCGCTGTCGTGGGGGCTGTACTTGCATAGCAGGATGTTTAGAGGCATCCCTGGCTTCCCCCCAATAGATGCCAGGAGGACCCTTCACCCAACTGTGACAACCAAAAGTGTCTCCAGACACGGCCAAATTGGAGGGGAGAGGCAAGTTATCCGAGCTGAGAACTTAGGGAATCCAGACTAAGGATTCTGTACTGTACTAGTTTCCTATTGCTGCTGTAACAGATTGCCACAAATTTAGTGTCCTAAAACTACATGGATTTATTACCATACAGTTCTGCAGGTCAGAAGTTCAAAACATGTCTCTCTGGGCTAAAATCAAGGTGTCAGTTGGGCTGGCTCCTTCTGGAGGCTCTAGGGGAGAATACATTTCTGTGCCTCCCCCAGTCCCAGAGGCCACCTGCACTCCTTGGCTTGTGGCTCCTTCCTCCGTCTCCAAAGCCAGCAATGGCTGATTCAATCTTTCTCATGCTGCCTCACGCTGACAATTCTCCTGTAATCAAATCTCTGTCTGCCTTCCTCATAGAAGGACTCATGTGATCACACTGGAGCCCACCCAGTTAATCCAGGATAATGTCCTCATCTCAAGATCCTTAACATATTCACATCTGCAAAGTCCCTTTTACCAAGTAAGGTAACAACATACTCACAAGTTCTGAGGATTCAGATGTGGCCATCTCTGGGGGGCTGTTACGCATTCAGCCTGCCACAAGATGCACGTGCAAGTAGCTCCGGGACCAGACAACCAGTGCGGATGAGTCACAAGAACCAGTAAATGGTGAAGACACCCCCCCGCCGCCCCCCCAGGAAAGAGACAGCAACTTCTGGATCCTGTGTGGCCCAAACAACGCTCATCTGTAGACCGATGTGAACCCTTCAGCTTCCCAGTTTACAGACCCTGACTCAGCAGACACCAGGCTCTTCCCAGTCCTGGGACGCAAGTCCACGTTACCCACCAATCCCCCAAGGGAGACGTTTCTAACAGTGAGATTTCAAGTATGCATCGGGCCAGTGAAGGGTTTGTTCTCTAAGATTTCCTGGAACAAAATACCCAATGCTGGGATACCCCGAAAACCCTTAAACCACTTCCTGAAAGAAAACTGGTTTGAGAGCCTGGTGCATAGCAGTGAGTGTCCATCACCACTGCCAGACCATGAGTCCAGAATGCAAACTTCCAAATGACTACGAGTTCCTGGTGTTGTTCCTCCTTCACCCTGCCTGAGCCGTTCGTGAGTGTGGGGCAGAGCAGCTTTTAGGACAATGTGGCCTTGCAGGGCCTGGGCCTCTGGTTGCTGCCTGCAAAGGACATGGGATCCAGGGACAGCCTTCCTCTAAGGAATGACTTCTTTGTGGATTTTCTACATTCATTTTGGAGTCAAACGTCTTTCTCCCCAATAACTCCCTTTAGATGGGATGAAAGGACATGCATTTAGAAAACACAATCATTGGTACTACAACGCTAAAGGCTCAAGCAACCGAAAATAGATTAGACTTTGTCAAAATTAAAAATGTGTATGTTGCAAATGACATCAAGAAAGTGAAAAGACAACCCACAGAATGGTAGAAAATACTTGCAAATCCTATATCCAATAATGGATTAATATCCAGAATAGAATACGAATGGTTGATAAGAACATGAAAAGATGTCCAACATCATTTGTCATTAGGGAAATGCAAGTCAACACCACAATGAGACACCCACTAGGATGGGTTTATCAAACAGATGGATAGTCACAGGTACTGGGTGGGATGGGGCGTAAACTGGAAACCTCACATGTGGCTGGTGGGAATGTAATACGGTACTGCCACTTTGAAAAATAATTTATCGGTTCCTCAAAATGTTAAATATAGAGTTAACATATGACCCAGAAATTCCACTCCTGGGTATATACCCAAGAAAACTGAAAATATATGTACGCACAAAAACTTATGTATGTATATACTCATAACAGCATTACTGATAACTACCAAACACTGGAATCAATCCAAAAGTACGTCAACTGAGGAAAGCCTAAATAAAACGCTGTACATCCATCCTATGGAACAACATTCAGCAATAAAAAGGAAAGAAATACTGACGATACATGCTGCAACACGGATGAGCCGCAGTATGCAGAGTGAAAGAAGTTAGCTGCAGGGTCCCCTGTTGTATGATCCCACTTATGTGACATGTCCCGCAGAGGCAGAGCTGTGGAGGGAGAATGCAGTTAGTGGCTGCTGAGGGTGGGGGCGGGGGGTGAGGGGAAAGGGAGAGACTGCTAAGGGGTACAGGGTTGCTTTCGGGGGTACTGATGGTGGTGGCGATTGCGCAACTCTGTAAATATACTAAAAATCACTGAATTATGGACTTTAAATGAATGAACTTTATGGTTAGTAAATTACATCTCAATAGAAGTGTCAAAAAACAAGAGGCAGGAACAAAGACAAACTGAATAATAAACAAAAATTATTTCATAAAAACAACACGTGCAAACGCAAGCATTATGGACAGTCCCTAACCACAGAGCTCGGAGCCAACACAGACTACGCCACGCTGGGGAGGGCGTGTCCAGAGCTCCAGGGTGTCTCCTAACCCTGTGAGGTCAGTTTATATATATGTCCTTGAAAGAAGCCCTCAGCACATCCGTTTTTCTTCCTTGAGAGGCCTCTTTTATTGCATAGTAACTTCGTCAAACCCGAGACACTTTCTCGTGTAAACACAAGACACCAACCGTTCCCCTCAAAGAGCACTATGTTCACAGCATATACGTCACGTGGTAAAGGCTATGTCTGACAAGGCACAGACAGCACCCTCTCGGCTGCAGACCTGATTTCTCAGCCCACATGTAAGGGGCAGGGGGAGCTTTATAATATCTCTGCATGGAGTTCTAAACTCTATTTCTATTAGATTGAACCTCTCCCCTCTTTGTACTGGGAGTACGAGAGATAAAAACTCCAGTAGAACATTCCAGAAGAAACCCCTACAGAGAGAACAAAGTTTCCTCGAAGCCAATAACCACACCTCACTTACATCCCCAGTGTCTGGCATAGAGCTTGTCCCTGAGAAAGCACGCTGAATGTTTGTTGTACAACAGGATGGATGGCTGGGTAGATGGCTGGCTGACTGGCTGGATGGATGGATATAAGGATGGATGGATGGATAGGTGGATGGATGGATAGAGGATAGAAGGATAGATGAATAGATGGATAGATGAATAGATGGATGGATGAATAGATGGATGGATGGATAAGTGGATTGCTGGCTGGATGGATGGATGGAGGATAGAAGGATAGATGAATAGATGGATAAATGAATAGATGGATGGATGGATAGATGGCTGGATGGATGGATGGAGGATGGAAGGACAGATGAATAGATGAATAGATGGATGGATGGATGGAGGATAGATGGAGAGATGAATAGATGGATGGATGGATACATGGATGGATGGACAGATGGAGAGATGGATGGACAGATAGATGGAAGGAAGAAAGGTGAGGAAGAGAGGGAGAATGGATGGATGATGGATGGATGGAAGGGTGGATGGATGGAGATATGAATCACTGGGGAGATATATAGATTGAGAAGTAAATAGTTGGGGAGATGAGTGGAAGGAAGGAGAGAGGGAGGGGAGATGGATGGATGGATGGATGGTTAAACAGATGGACAGACAGCTGGGTGCATGGAAGAATAAGTAACAGAGGTCCTGCTGCATGTGTCCTCTGACTACGCAGGGGAACAGCAGGTGTATTCCGAGAATTTGGGGCTTCTGGGTCTCCTCACCACCCCAAGGCTCCAAGCCCCAGGAATGGCTTTATTACATCCCTAAAAAGGTAAAAGCCTGTTCCTCTGTCAACCTCTCCAGAATCCAGTTGCAAAAGAACAGAAGGGAGATGTGACCCCCCAATCCTGAGATGACCCCCACCTTCCATTCCCCACAGTTACTGAGGGACAGCCCTAGTTTGGCACTGGGAACACAAGGGGCAGCCAGGCAGGCCCAGAGTCCACCCCACTGCTGGAGTACAATGACAAGGACAGTCAACGGGGCCCACTGTGACAGGCCCTGGCTTCTCCAAAGTTGGTGACAAGCCATAGAGGGGACTGAGGTATCCGTGCTGATGTGGTCAGATTCAGAAACAGGGGCTGGAACGTGTGCTGTCTGCTTCAAGAGGGCCTGACCAGCTTTCTCTGGGAAAAATCCTACTGTACATCGGGGAGGCTGAGCCCCAGTGCAGAGAAAGCACTTCCCCAACTTTTGGGGAGCAGGCTCTGGGGCTCCACCAAGCAGTCTGGACGTGTGCCTTACCCTTATAGAGGGCAGGAAGTCTGGGGTGGGATCCCCAGCTGGGCTCTGCATCCCCCTGAGTGGCCAACCACATGTCACCAAGCAGACCTCCGTGGGTGTTTGAGAAGGGGGAAGCCAATGTCACATTTGAGCGAGGCTGTAATTTTCAGTTACTTTTACTACCACACACCTTTATGCTCAAGGCCACCAATATACTAGAAGGACCATCAGCCCAAATTCTCACGCAGTGGCTTCCCATCTGAATTAGGTGACGGCTGACACTGGCCTGGAGCCAGCTCTGTGCGCCTCCTGCATACCAGGCCAGATGTGAGCTCAAGGCCTGTGGTGGGCACCAGCCAGCCCCGGCCCCTGCCCTCAGGGAGCTTCTGAGGTGGCTGAAGCTTCCCTGGAAAAGGAAAGTGTCTCCCTGGAGACCTCTTTGGTGTCTGTGTTCTCACAGTAACACCAGGGCTGGCGTGCATGAACCTAAACAGGGTTTCCGCAGCCTGGATCAGACGGGCACGGCCCCTCCCTGAGCTTGTTACACTTACGTAAGGAAAGAGGTATATTTAGGAAAACATTCCCGTGGTTCCGGTACAGTTGCACCAATTCTTTCTAAGGAACAGAAACCCTACTAGGCTTTGAATGAGTTTTTGAAACCTTTTAGAACTGCCAAGAAGTAACTTGAGAAAATAACTCCTCACTCCTATATAGCGTTTCGTGCTTAACATAGAACATTCTCAGACATTCTAGAACCTAAGCCCACATAAAAGGACTGAGGTAGGTGGGGCCGATGTGGTCACTGTCTCCTCAAATATTACAAGGAAGGCACAGCAAGGACAGGAGGCCAGCTCCTGCCCACACACCGGAGCCGGGAGCGCAGGCCAGGCCTCTGCACCCGGCCCAGACATGTGTCTGGAGGAGTCAGGAACTGGGCCGGGGGAGCTTCCGCCATGGCTCCCCCGCCAGCTCCACCACAGACGCTGTCCTCTTGGCTTCCTGTGCCTCCAGCTCAGCCTGGCAGGGTCTCTCCAGCAGCCCAGCTTCCTCCTCTTTCGCTCCACAATCTCGATCATTCTTTGAGTTTTCCAGTTCTTCTCCACGGGTCCTCTCCTGAAGTCAGAAAACAATACACAAGGCATTCCAATTAAACACTCTAACGTAACGGGTCATCCCGGACTGTCCGGGGCTGGAATTCAGGGCCTGCGGGTGTCCCGGCTGGCTTGTCCATGCTGAGATTCAGAACAGATAAGCGGGATTCAAAATCCCCTGGCCAGCCACATGGAAACCATGTTTTGAACATAAGAGCAAGTCTTTACTGAACAGAACTGAAGGACAGCTCGGCTCGGGGAGACTGGAGGAAGAACAGGGCAAGGAAGCGCTACTTTAAAAGTCGGTGCCCCGTGCTCTAATGTGCAGACTTCCCCAGATACACACCCATGGCGTTATAAGACAACAGACATCTCTGCTTCCTCTAAAAAGCCTTCAAAGGCTAAAAGGAAAGTCAGGGGTCAGCGGAAGAGGCTGAGTGCAATACTCTGTTCAGTGCCGGGTCGGGTCTTAAGTTAGCCCATCTTTCCAAGGCAACCCAAAGAAAATGAAAGCCCTCGTCTGCCAGATGGCTGGTATCAGACAGGAAGCAGCTTTCTAAAAGGATCCAGCACTTACTGGGCTATTTTATGCCTTTGATGTTAAATATTCTATCCCAGAACAATTTGTTTTCCAAAATAAGCAGTATTCCCCCACAATGCACAATCGTTAAGTTTTGGAATTTAAAATAATTATCAGATCTTTAGAGATTCGAAAGCAAAGACCCTTCTGTACCACAGGATTGTCACAATTATTCTGTGTGGGCAAGCGCCCAGCTTGGCTTTAAGAAAACTTAAAATCTTATCAAGGGCTGAATGACAACAAGCCACCAAGAAATATTCAGTAACCCTGCTTCCCCAGGACCCTACTCTACAATCACTCTGGATTATACAGAAACCTAATACCACATGCCATTTTCTTGCAATTTGAGCTTGTGAGGTGAGGGAGGGAAAAAAGGCAAATTAGTCTTGCTTTTGTTATGCTTGGAAGACACTGGTCCATGGCAGAATTTGAAATTCAGATTTTTCAATATTTCCTTAACGATGCATGGTTACAGCCAATTCCCATGTGTCCCCTGTTTCGTTTTGGTTTCATTAGAGTTTGTCTAGCTTAGAGAAGAGAGCCATGAAAAGTCTAATTACAAAGGCCTCTCCTCATATCACCCCTTCTCCCTGCATGGCCCAGATATTCCCAGTGTAAATCAACAGCCCACGACCACGCAGAAATCCACAGCCAAACTGGTCAGGAGCTGCCTTACGGGGTCAGACTGTGGCTTCACTAAGCAAGGACAACGTGATTACTAAGAAAGCAAAAAGCTCATGAATGACACATCATCACCGTACCTTGTTGCCTTCTCCGTTAGCAGACTGTCTGGGTCTGTCACCCCGAGAAGTCTGTCCATGACCGTTCATGCCCTCCTCCTCCTTGGAATGTCCTGGGTGTGCTGCTCTCCCCAAGCAAGAGAACAGGATAAACCAGTGAGGGTGTCGCCCGAGGCGCTGGACAACCGACAGGTTAATAATACACTGGAGACCCTTCCCAGCATGCCGATGGCCACCACCCAATTCCATCCTCTGGACCTGTACTGTGACACCTGCTACAGTGCTCTCCAGAGGACAGGAAGACCTGCCAGGTGTCAGGAGATGCCAAGTGGGCATTCTGCTCCAGCATTTCCGAGCTGGAATCATGATCTGTTCTCATGACTCAGACATTCAATGGGAGTGGGGTTTCCAGTTCGATTCCTGGGTCCTCCTCTGCTCACTGGAATTTTTACTCACAAGAGAAGCCATAATGTTAATTCAGCCTCCCGCCCCTCCTACCAAATCAGTACTGACTTGGAAGAAATGACATTCTTGTCCTACTGTGTGTCTCCCCACCTCCCAACCCCAAATCCATGTGTTTATGTTAGGGGGAGCGGGGGGGTGCTCAGATCCCTAAGGGAAAAATATGCAGTTTTGCATTTGAGCTGAAAATACATATGTAACACATTTTGTTTACTAAGGAACACATGTATTATTTAGTTGTTATCTATGTAAGTAAATTTTTAAGTTTATTTACAGAACTGTGTAAATTAGCAAAATGTGGTTTGGCAAAATTTAATTGCAAGCACTTAAAAATACCAACATACTTTAGTTCTCTCTGCGATGTAGGGTTCTTATATCATATAGTAGTTGCCCATGCACGTAGCTCATAGGTGAGTTCGGAAGCCTGGTCAGCTTCCTCACTGCTGCATCCCTAACACCTAGGATTGTGCCTGGTGCATGTGGGGGTGTTCCGTTACCAGTTATCAAATGAATGAAGGAATACAAGAATGAGTGAATGAATGAGGGAACAAAGTAGATAATCGATTATCAATTTTCCACCTTTCCTGGTGTTTTTGTTATGCACTACATCATGTTAACAGCGGTCAAATATTTACTTGTATTTTATTCCTAACCAATTAAGATTCAGTAAATCTTTTAAAGTGAATGCACTAATTTGGAAGCGCAAGTGTAAGTATCTGAGTACGAACCACACAGGTTAAACATTCAGGGCTGCAGTTGACCACAATGGTCACTAGAGGGAGCCACACAACTTGTCAAAGAGCAGCATTAGACGGAAAAAACAAGTCCAGTGTGGTGGTTTCGCCCTCAGCACTTCCAAGCATAAAATTGCTATTGCTGCTGCACTGTATAATGTACGGTTCACCAGAAAAAGCTGAAACAAAGGCAGAACCGGAGTTTGCTAGGCATCAGACTTGTATCTCAAATTTTTCACCTCTTTATGTACAAACCCCCTGGCTTAAAAAATTAAATGTAAATGGATGAAAAGATTTTTATCATCCCTATGGATGACAATTAAATCCATTAAAAGTCATCTGGAGAAAGAAAGCAAAACTGTGACCTATAAATTGGAAAAATAAATTTTTAAGGCAGTGTTCCATTATTTCCTGCCTCCAGCAACATTTTTGTAAAAGAACATTTCACTGTTGATATATTCAATTTCATTCTCTTCGGTAAAGAAACTTAAGGCGTGTGCAGGCTGACTGGGAAATCACATCGGGTGGAATTATGATCCTATTGGTCAAGTTTCAAAGGCTTCATATGTAACCCAGCATAGGAAGAAATTTCCCACAAACTCTTCTCAAAAGGTCTGAATAATCCGTAAATACTTTCGGGGCCATGATAAGCCACAGATGTTACCAACAGCCAGGATCATGCAAACTTCCGATGACCTGGTCCGCCAATCGGGCTGCCTCGAAAATAGATTTTAAAACATTTGCAAGGAGCACGAGTTAATTTCCCTTTGAAATGTTGTAAAATGTTTATGCCTTATTTAGAGTGAGCAATTGGTTCCACTGGGCTTCTTGCTTACAGTTCTATTTCTATGATACATAAAATTATAGGAAGACACAAGAGAAAGAACTCAAAAAACAGAACAAGTGAGGAAAATGACTCTAAATAAAGACTAAGATCAAATTAAGTGGCCTGTGAGATTTCCAGGAAAGAGAACATTCCAGAATCGGCATTGTTTGGTGACCCGTGGGAAATTCTAATCCACTAACACTTGTTGATTTCTGTGAAGGGAGAAACAGACTAGAAATCATAGAACTGTAGAGCATCTGGGCTGGTCTGTGACCGCATTTGAAGCCCCCACTCACCAATGTGGAAAAAATCTGGGATGTCAGCACTAACTGTCATAATGGTTGCAAGATGAAGCTGGTTGGCTGAAAAACCTCCCTAAGTGAATTAAAATTCTGACTGCAGCCCTCGGGGAGACAGAACGTGTGGGTGAAACTGGGACCTCGCCATGATTTGTACAGGGAATGAAAAGACCGTAACTTAGAATTACTTTTTCTAAAGTATAGAGTTTTAGTAATCTAATTATACCCTAATTATAATGATGACCCTTCTTCCTTCAAGGGACTCCAGCCTGCTTCTGGAACATTCTCAGTGCAAGTCCCTCATTTGCTGTTTTAAAGTGAGAGTTGGTGAATCTCAGAGTGAATTAAAGTGACAGGTTTGGCATCTGACTTCCAGCTCAGTTTCCTCTGACCAGACCACACCGACTCCCAGCTCTCGAAACAAGCCCCGGTGGAATTCTCTGGGAGGCAGCCATCTTCCCAATTAGGGCGAAGCCTCCCCCCCGGTTTACCCGCTCCGGCCTGTGCGATTTCCACATTCTGATATGCAATCCATTTTCTTTTTCCACTCTCTGCCAAGGAACTGCAGCATCCAAGCACAAAGGCCTTGCATGGGGGCCCACAGCCTCATTTGTGAAGCGCATCCATAAACCCACACAGCTGGTCAGCTTGGTGCCCGGGGGTCTGCGCTCGCTTCTCTTCCTAACACAATGCCACAGGGCAAGTAACTTAGCCGCCTCATTAGGATCAGAGTCACAGCCCCGCGAGGGCCCTTCCTGCCCCAGTGCCTGGTCACCCCATTAGTATCTGCAAAGATCCATCACGCCTTCTAGCTGAAAAGCACCATAAAAGCAAAACTGATCACTATTATCATCAATAAACTCGAAAGCACTCTAGCCTGTCACCTCCTAAGGTAAATCAGTCACCACGTGGAGAGAATGCCTGGCACCTCCACTGCCCATCAGCCCCCTAACGAGCCACCTGCAGCAGAAATGGCATTTGATACTGACAGGAGCTCCCGTTCCAGGGGGGAAGGCAAGCCAAGGCTTTAATTTGGACAGTTAATTTAAACCGTTAGAACCTCCCGCATCTCCCATCCGCAGGCAGCACCTGAAGCTCAGAGGTGTCAGCTGCCCCAGCCCTGGCCCGGCCTCACCTTTAGCACTGAGCTGAGGAGGGCCCCGGATCACTGCCAAAATGCAACTGGTAAATCCAGAGACAAGCCTGGCTGCATTCCCCTCTGGCCCTTTAAAGGACTCCCCACCCCCTGCCTCCTCTTGAAACGGGCCACCTAAGGCCCTGTTCTCCTGCCTCGAAAACCCCTTCCATCAGAAGCCCCGCAGGCAAACTCATGGGGCCACTGTCTGGATTAACCAAAAACTGAAGACAGCGTTTGCGTCTGTCAACAGGGAGATAAATAACAACACGTTCACACAACTCATACGACATCATACTATGCTGCCGTTAAAAAGGACAAAACGGACAAGGCAGCAATGGGCAGAATGTCGTCTACGCAGCGCTGCCATTTACGCAGGTGTGTCCCCTCAGAGGAGAAGGACAGGAGGCTTGCTTGTCACCGTGATCCCTTGTGTGTGTGTCTTTCAAATTTTCAACCAAGTGCACATATTACCTATTCAAAATCATGTTTTCAACTGATCTTCGGGTAGAGGAAATTGGTCTTCTTTATGTTTCAGTAATCTATTCTAATTGTAAAAGGGGAGTCCCTGGGTCCCAGAGAGCTTCTAATTGCTAAATTGGGAGCGATCATTTAAAGTGAGAGGGCGGAGGCCGGGCGTGGTGGCTCACACCTGTAATCCTAGCACTCTGGGAGGCCGAGGCGGGCGGATTGTTTGAGCTTGGAAGTTCGAAGCCAGCCTGAGCAAGAGCGAGACCCCGTCTCTACTAAAAATACAAAGAAATTAATCGGACAACTAAAAATATATAGAAAAAATTAGCCGGGCATGGTGGTGCATGTCTGTAGTCCCAGCTACTCGGGAGGCTGAGGCAGAAGGATCGCTTGAGCCCAGGAGTGTGAGGTTGCTGTGAGCTAGGCTGATGCCACGGCACTCACTCTAGCCAGGGCAACAAAGTGAGACTCTGTCTCAAAAAAAATAAATAAATAAATAAAGTGAGAGGGCGGGAAGGTGTGCTTTGTTCAGGAAGGGAAGGTCAGAAGACAGGGCACCACTCCACCCAGGCCTCACTCCTCCTTTGTTTGCACAACAACAGAAATAACATCTACGTGGGTCTCCTTTGATCACTGCAAATTCATCTGTACCAGTTCCCGACACTAGAAATGACTAGACCAAAGTGCACTGATTTCAGTCCGACTCACAGTCTGGAAGTCCTGCCTGGTGAAGTTGAACCTTGAGCCAGATGTTGCTGCGCTGGCCCCAGGCCCCGGGGGGCTCCACCTCCCACAGGCGCCCTCGCTCCTCTGGACGGCGCAGCAGGAACTGCCTGCAGACTGAGAGGAAGGCAGGCATGCGTGAGTCGGGAAGACCCCGCCCAAGGCTGGTTCGCAGGAGGCCAGCCCTCTGCTGTCCCCAGACTCGGCCCACTCTGGCACTTCCTGCAGCAGCCTTCCAGCCCGAGCTCCCTGCGCGGAGCCCTGCTGCGCTCCAGCCCACGGTGGACGCATCCTGCTCACCTGCTCACCGTGTGCCCCTCCAGCATCCCATCTGTGTGCGTCTGCTCGGGCTGCTACAAAATACCACAGACTGGGCAGCTTAAACAACAGAAATTTATTCCTCACAGTTCTGAAGGCTGGAATTCCAAGATCAAAGTGTCCCAGGGTTGTTTTTTCCTGAGGCCTCTCTCCTTGGTCCGTAAATGGCCATGGTCTTCCTGTGTCTTCACATGCCGTTTCCATGTGCACGCGTCCCTGGGCTTTCTCTCTCTCTTCTTTTAAGCACACAAGTCATATTGGATTGGGGGCCCACCCTTATAACCTCATTTAAGTTTAATTATCTTTTTAAAGGCCCTACCTCCAAATACAGTCACATTGAGGGCTTCGACATATGAATTTGGGGGGCCATGATCCAGTCCCTAGCACCATCCCTCCTCCCTCCCAAGCCTCCTGGGCCCTCGTCTACCACAGAACCTTCCAGCTTATCCTCTGCAGACTCCTTGATTCCAAAGACCCCCGAAGGCTTGTAGACTTTTATGCCCATGTTCTAGGGTGAACATTTTCACGTGGCGGTGTCCCGAATCCAGGAGAATGGGAAGCTGCTCCTGGTCCTGCCGGTGCCCATGGGGACTCCCTCGGGCCCTCTCTAGCTTTTGCGGGGCCCAGGGCAAGAGCACAGATGGAAGCCTACAGAGCGCGCTGCTAAGCACAGGCAGACCTCAGAGATATTGCGAGTTAGGGTCCAGACCACTACAATAAAGCAAGTGTCACAATAAAGTGAGTCACATGAATTTTTGGGTTTTTCAGTACATATAAAAGTTATGTTTATACTACAGTATAGTCTATTAAGTGTGCAATAGCATTATGTCTAAAAAATGTACATACCTTAATTTTAAAAATATTAATAATTTAGTGCTAAAAAAATGCTAAGGATCATCTGAGCCTTCAGTGAACTGTAATCTTTTTCCCAGTGGAGGGTCTTGCCTTGATGTTGGTGGTGCTGACTGATTAGGGCGGTGGTTGCAGAAGGTCAGGGTAGCTGTGGCCATCTCTCAAAATAAGACAAAATGAAGTTTGTTGCAGGAATTGACACTTCCTGAAATCACGAAAGATTTCAGTAGCATGTAATGCTGTTTGATGGGATTTTACCCACAGTAGAACTTCTTTCAAAACTGGAGCCAATCTTCTTCAACCCTGATGCTGCTTTGTCAACTAAATTGATCAAATATACAAATCCTTTGTTGTCATTTCAAGAATGTTCACAGCATCTTCACCAGGAGTAGATTCCATCACAAGAAACCACTTTCTTTGCTCATCCATAAGAAGCAACTCCTCATCCACTAAGGTTTGATCATGAGATTGCAGCAATTCAGTCGCCTCTTCAGGCTCCACTTGTAATTCTAGTTCTCTTGCTGTTTCCACCACATCTGCAGTGACTTCCTCCACTGAAGTCTTGAACCCCTCAAAGTCATCCATAAGAATTGGAATCAACTTCCTCCAAATTTCTGTTAATGTGGATATTTTGACCTCATCTCATCAGTCACAAATGTTCTTAATGACATTTGGAATGATGAATCCTTTCCAGAAGGTTTTCAATTGACTTTGTCCAGATCTGTCATAGGAATCACTATCTATGGCAGCTATAGCCTCATGAAATGCATCTCTTAAATACTAAAACTTTAAAGTTAAAAGTACTACTTGCTCCATGGGCTGCAGAATGGATGTTGTGCCAGCAGGCATGAAAACAAGATTCATCTCCTTGTACATCTTCGTCAAAGCCCTTGGGTGACTACGTGCATTGTCAGTGAGCAGTGATATTTTGAAAGGAATCTTTTTTTCTGAGCGGTAGGTCTCAACAGGGCTCAAAACATTTGGTAAACCATGCTATAAACAGATGTGCTGTCATCCAAGCTTTGCTGTTCCATTTCCAGAGCACAAAGTAGCTTTAGTATAATTCTTGAGGACCCTAGGATTTTTGGAATGGTCAATGAGCACTGGCTTCAACTTAAAGCTGGTGCTGCATTAGACCCTAACGAGAGAGTCAGCTGTCCTTTGAAGCTTTTAAGCCAGGCATTGACTTCTCTCTAGCTATGAAAGTCCTAGATGGCATCTTCTTTTAATAGAGAGCTATTTCATCTACATTGAAAACCTTTTGTTCAGTGCAGCCACCTTCATCAATGATCTCAGCTAGATCTTCTGGTTAACTTGCAGCAGCTTCTACAGCAGCACATGCTGCTTCACCTTGCAAGTATCACAGAGACAGCTTCTTTCCTTAAACCTCATGAACCAACCTCTGCTAGCTTCAAACTTTCTTCTGCAGCTTCCTCACCTCTCTCAGCCTTCACAGAATGGAAGAGAGTCAGGGCCTTGCTCTGGATCAGGCGTTGGCTTAAGGGAATATCGTGACTGGTTTGATCTTCCATCCAGACCACTCAAACTTCCTTCATATCAGCACTAAGGCTGTCGTGTTTTCTTATCATTTGTGTGTTCCCTGCAGTAGCACTTTTAATTTCCTTCAAGAACTTTTCCTTTGCATTCACAACTTGGCTAACTGGTGCAAAAGGCCTAGCTTTCAGCTTATCTTGGCTTTAGACAGGTCTTCCCTCACCAAACTTCATTATGTCTAGCTTTTTATTTAAAGTGAGTGATATGAGACTATTCCTTTCACTTGAACACTTAGAGCCCTTTGTAGGGTTATTAATTGGCCTAATTTCAATATTGTTGTGACTCAGGGACTAGGGAGGCCCAAGCAGAGGGAGAGAGATGGAGGGAATGGCCAGTCAGTGGGGTAGTCAGAACACACCACATTTCCTAGTAAGTCAGCCATCTTATACGGGTGCAGTTCATGGCGTCCTGAAACAATTACCATAGTAACATCAAAGATCACTGATCGCAGATCACCATGACAGATGTAATAATGATGAAACAGTTTGAGATATTGAGAGAATTACCAAAATGTCACGCAGAGACATGAAATGAGCACACGTTGTTGGAAAAAATAGTGCCAAAAGACTTGCTTGACTTGGGATTGCCACAAATCTTCAATTTGTAAAAAACACAGTATCTGCGAAGTGCAATAAAATGAGGCATGTCTGTATTCAAAAGGTATAAACCAAGCTAGCAAAGTGCTAGATAAGATACGTTCTGCCCTCCTATCTGGATAAATATAGCTTCCTGACAACAGGGACAGCCAGTTTCAAATTTAGAATTCTTGGACTCCTTGAAGTTTTGCACCAGAATGTGGTAATACCATTGAGGTGGCCCCCAGCCAGCAGCCCACCCCTTTTCCCTCCCACCTCAGTCCCCCTACACCCCAAGGGGCCCGCGCACACACACAGCATCCACAGCCCACCAACAGCTGTCCCTGGGCTCTAGGGATGCGCGAACTGGTGGTGTGGTCCACCCTCAAGAGCACAGATGCAGGAACAAGGTCCCCTCAGGCCCTCAGCAGCCACTGGCAGGAATTCTGGGGTCCCAGTACTCTGAGCCTGTTTAGAAGGAGTAGCATGGACACAGGTGGACATATGCCTTGAGCCCACGGAGAGGGACACAGCTGAAAGAGAGCTTGAAGCACGGTGTCCAGGGCGGGAGTCCCTCTTGTGCAGCAGGAAGGCAGGCCTGTACTCCGTAATTAAGCCAGACAGGGACACCTGGGTGGCTGCAACCCCGAGAGAAGCAGCGTGCCTCAGAATCAGCACCTTCACATCTTCCTCCCCTGCAGGCAGAGACAGAGAAGGGACAGCCCCTACCCTTGGAGCCTGCTGCCCCCTGGGGAAACGGCTCTCCTCAGCTCCCTTAGCAAGACAACCCTAAACCCCAAGGCGGCCTGCACCGGGAGAGGGGGCAACTCACTGAATCAGAGCTCTCAGAACTGAATCAAGAACGTGGAGAGGGACTGGCAAGCCACGGGTGTGGACACAGGATCGGCCGCCTGGGCCCTGGAACGCTCCAGCCCCTGAAAGTGAGCTGCCCGGTGCAGCAAGCCTCAAGCACTCTTTGCAGAAATTCAAGGCTCTTCAGGGTTCAATAACAGACTAAGAGTTTGAAAATACAAAGAAACGACTCAACCCACTTGAGGAAAAGTATGTTTTCATTTTGACTTCAGAGCAGAAGGCTCCTTGCCTTTCCTAACTTTTTGCTCCAATCTATTATACCAGAAGGACACTGGAAACTCAATACGAAGGATTCAAAAGCACCTGCACACCAAGAAGTGAGGCAGGGCACGAAGCGGGGTGGGTGTGCTTCGGGGGCCTGGAGAGACGCTCTCCAGAATCTCCTGCCGTGTTGACCTGAGTGTGACGTTCAACATCAGAGCTTTTTGATCCTTCTCTGGCAAATGCGTTATAAGGATTATGGGAGGGAGCCGTCCCGGGCACTAAAAGATGCTGGGAAACTCAGCGCATTCGGAGCTTCTCTTTCCACACGTTTCCTGTCTTCCCTCCAGTTCCCGGGCTCCCCCGCAGCTTCAAGTTCACAGGAACAAGTGAAGCTTCGAATGAAAGAGCAAAGACACTCCGAGGCCCTGCAGCAGTCTGCGGCATGCCAGCAGCTGTCTGGAGTCACCTCGTCTCTCAGGTTGTTGATTCGGCTTTGACTGTTTCTAAACCCAATTATTTCTCAGTTTGGGAAAGCTTCTTGCGATCAAACATGAAGTCTCAGCTTGTGCTGAAGCAATGGGAAAGATTTCTTGAAAGGAAGGAAAACCCCGTGTGCGTGAGCCCATGCTGAGGCCTGCATCTGCCTGCAAGGGCTCTGTAGAACCTCCCTCCCCAGAACCTCCTGGAATGCACACGTGTTACCCATCACTGTTACTCAAATGCTTCTACACAACACCAGGTGGGTTTACCTTGGTACATGGCAGGAGAAATCGGGCAACTGATCCCTAAGGCCTTGTCCTCTGGGAATGTCTCACAGAAGTCCTGCAGCATGGCCATCCCCAGGCCTCGGCGACGGTGTTTCCTCCTGACAAACACGGTATCGAAGACAGGCAGCAGGTAGCACGCACCGGTGCCATCGCCACACAGGCTGCCTGCGGGGAAAGCAAGGGATACATGCTGTCCCCTGGGCTTGCTGCTGACCCACCAAGACCCTGTGGGACCCCTGCACAGCCAGAGCCATGGGTGGCACCTGGAAGCAAGGTGAGCTTCACAAGCTAGAAAACTGATGCAAACAGCAGATCATTTCAAACCACAAGTTCTCCAGCTGGCTGATGAGTTTTCTTTAAAATCTCATGTTATTAATTGCTACAAGGGCAACCACTACACCGCTGGACTGAAATGAGAAGCGAATCTGGGAGACTAAGCAGAGCAAGGCCACTCAGGCACCAGCCTCCTCAGATCCCTCTCCTCACCGGGCATGGTTTGCTAAGACCCTTGGAGCCAAAGAGCAGTATCTGGAAAACATTAGAGGTCTCCCTGCAGGAGTGAAACCTGAAGTCAGGGGATGTGGGCTGGGAGACCAACCCGACCCATCATCTCTAGGAACTCGTTTCAGTAACTCTAACAAGGGCTCCCTGTGTCCAGTTACAGCACCAGGCCCTGCTTAGCATGAAACACCGATGACCTTACTGAGCGCAGCAAAAGAGGTGACAGTTGGCACCCTCCCGACCTTTCCACCCTGAACTTGATCACAAGCAAGATCAACACCAGCACAACTGCCATTTCTGCAGTGAGAACTTGGCCTTGCAGCCAGTCACTCCCATCATCGCCCTAACCAGAAATCAATTCCAAACGAAACCTACTACCTCATCCTCCACTGCACAGGTGCCCGTGCCCTAGATGCAGTGGAATGGGAAAATGAATACGGAGCATATTCGGCTCCTGGGGGAAGAGATGGTATTTGTCCCTGCCAAGATTCAGAAAGTGGTTAATTTCCCAAACAAAACAAAAAAATGACTCAGATTCTAATAAGCCAACTGAATTGCAATGATACACACTACTATAGTGATTTGTTTGCAAAAATGGCCACAATTACTCCCCTGCTATATGCACACTGATTTTGAATCTGACTTTGAAGCTCCTCCCTTCAAGAGATGGGGTCAGTTGCCCCTCACATCTGCGCTGGCCTTGTGATGCACTTTGAGTAACAGAATGAGGCAGAGTGACAGTATGACAATTCTAAGCCTGGGCTCCATGGGGTCCTGTGCACCTCTGTTCTCCCTCAGATCCCAGCGACACACCACAAAAACCAGCCCAGGGTAAGAATGTGGCCCAGGCACTCCTGTAGTCCTGGCCAACATCAAGCCAGCCTCAAGAAACAGAGCCACCTACCTGACAGGCACACACCATGGGTACACAGCAAGTCCAGCTCGACTAGAAATACACCCAGCTGAGCCCAGATCACACTGCCAACCAAAAGAATTGCAAACTAAATAAAAAATTATGATTTTATGTCAAAAATGAATTTAAAAATAATCTATGGTAAACAAAGGACCTCAATTCACTTGAGACAATAATTGTAAAATATTTGGGATTTCAACCTCAATGTGCTTGAGATATTAGTACCAACTTATTTTGAATTATATTACTTCAATTTATAGAAGAACAATGTTCTTCCAGCAGTGAAAACTTCCAACGTTAAGAAGGTTTAAAATGAAATAAAGATACAATTCTATTCACAATTGCATTAAAAAGAAGTAAATATTTAAGAATATATTTAACAAAAGAACTACAAGCCTTGAACACTGAAAACTATAAAACATTGTTGAGGAGAAATAAGGAAGATCTAAATAAATAAAAAGAAATTCCATGTTCAATGGACTAGATGATTCAATACTATTAAGATGGTAATTTTTCCCAAATTGATCTTTAAGTTCAATGTTAGCCATATCAAAATCCTAGCAGGATTTTTTTATAGAAATTGATAAGCTAACACTAAAATTCCTATGAAATGCAAAGTCTCTAAATTAACCAAAGTTTTGAAAAAGAAGAGCAAAGTTGAAGTCTCATGCTACCCAATTTCAAAGCTTATTATAAAGTCAAGGTAATGAAGACAGTATGATACTGGCACAAGGACAGGCACACAGATCAATGGAACAGAACTGAGAGTCCAGGAATAAACTCTCATACTTTGATTTCGACACAGGTGCCAAAGTAATTCAATGGGGAAAGGACAGTCTTTTCAATAAATGGCGATAGGATGACTAGACATCCATATGCAAAAAAAATGAGTCCTGGCCCAGACCTTACACCCTTCACAAAAATTAACTCAAAATGGATCATAGACCTAAATGTAAATGCGAAAGTATAAAACTCCTAGAAGATCACACAGGAGAAAATCTAGATGACCCTGGGTTTGTTCAGCCAGCTCTGAAGCTCTCGCTGTGCCCAAGTCTGAGGCTCTGCTCCTGTAGTTCTAGGGTCCCCACCAGGCCTGCAACTCCACTTCCAAGACTCCAGAGTTGTGCCTGGACCCCAGGACCGAGTCCCCGCCACTACCACTGGGTCTGCAGAACCTCTCTGAGGTCCAATACTTCACTCAGGACCCCCAGCCCTGAGCAGCCGTTGCTCCTGGAGTTGATTCAAGAGAGTCCCCAGCAAGAGAGAACAGGTGCCCTGCAATCCTATTAACCCAGAGTCAAGAGAGGAGGAGCCGGATAGGAAGAAACCACCAAAAGAACCCTAGCAACATGGAAGAACAAAACAGTTTGACACCCCCAAGAGAACACAATGGAGCTACAGCAGTGGGCTCTACCCACAAGGAAATTGCCAAAATGAAAGAAATGGAATTCAGAATATGGATGGCAAATAAGATGATTGCAATTGAAGAGTAAGCTGAAAACCAACAAAAAGAAGCTAAAAAAAATATTTCAGGAAATCAGTGAAAAAATGAAGAAGTCATTAGAGAGCTAGACAACATAAAAAAGGATATAATAAAACTTAAAGAAATGAAAGAGTCATTCAGGGAATTTCAAAATGCAGTTGAAAGCTTTAACAACAGGTGAAACCAAGGAGAACAAAGACTCTCAGAGCTTGAAGACAAGGCTCTCAAGATAACCCAGTCATTCAGAGAGACAGAGAAGAGTATAAAAAAAAAGTCCAAGCAATCACTGAGAGAGATATGGGACTATGTGAAGCACACTAACATTCGATTTATAGGTATCCCTGGGGGTGAAGAAGAAAGCACTAAAAGCATGGAAAATCTGTTTGAGTGAATTATTTAGGAAAACTTCCTTAGCATCACCAGAGATCCAGACATCAAGATACAAGATTATCATCAAACTCTGGGAAGATTCATAACAAATAGGACATCTCAAAGACACATAGTAATCAACTTGGCCAAAGTCAAAATGAAACAGAAAAACCTACAAGCAGCTAGATATAAACAACAACTGACCTACAAGGGAAAACTCATCAGGGTAACCGGAGACCTCTCAGTGAAAACTTTATAAACCAGAAGAGAGTGGGGCTCCATTATTAATCTTCTTAAACAAAACAACTGCCAGCCTAGAATTTTGTATCCCGAAAAACTAAGTTTCACATTTGATGGAGAAATTAAGTCTTTCCAAGACAAGAAAACATTAAGGAAATTTGTCATAACTATGCCTGCCTTCAGGAAGTATTGAGATCTGCATTATACATGCATTAACACAATAGACATCCACCAGTATAAAATCACCCAAAAGCTAAAGGCCAAAGCTTAGATAGCACAATGGTTGGAAGGTAAAACAAAGCAATAAAGTTCTACATGACAGGATGAACAGAAATCTACCCACTTATCAATTATGTCAATGACTGTGAATGGGTTGAACTACTCACTCAAGAGACAAAGGGTGGCTGAATGGATAAAAAAAAATAAGACAAGTATCTGCTATCTCCAGGAAATGCATCTAACCCACAAGGACTCATTCAGGCTTAAGGTGAAGGGATGGAAAACAATATTCTATGCAAATGAAAACCAAAAAGAAGCTGGTATAGCCATTCTCATATCAGATAACCTAGACTTCAAATCAGCAAAAGTAAAGAAAAACAAAGATGGTAATTATATAATGCTGAAGGGAACAATACAAAAAGAAGACATGACAATCATAAATGTTTATGCACCCAACACAAGTGTACCCAGATTTATAAAGCAAACTCTATTTGATCTAAACAAAATGATAAACAGCAGCATCATAATACCTGGGGACTTCAAAACCCCACTGACTGAATTGGACAGATCGTCCATTCAGAAAAGAAAGAAACAATTCACTTAAACAGAACTCTAGACCAAATGGCCCTAACAGACATTTACAGAACATTCTACCCCCAACCTACTGAATATACGTTCTTCTAATCAGCTCACATAATATATTCTAAGACTGATCACATTCTAGGACACAAAATATGTCTCAAAAATATAAAAAATAGAGATTATACCATGTATCTTCTAAGACAACAGTGGAATAAAATCAGAAATAAATTACAACAGAAACACTCAACTCTACACAAAGTCATGGAAATTAAACAACCTACTGTTTAACAGTTATTGGGTCAAGGAGGAAATTAAGATGAAAATCAAAAGATTCTTCGAACTATTTAATACATAACAAGGGGGAGACAAGTTACCAAAATCTAGAGGATACTGCAAAAGCAGACTTAACAAGAAAGTTGATAGTCATAAATGCCTACATCCAAAAGACAAAAAGATTGCAAATCAACAATCTAATAAATCATCTTAAGGAACTGGAAAAAGAATAGCAAACCAATCCCAAAGCAAGCAGAAGAAAAGTTATAACTAAGGTCAGAGCATAACTAAATGAAATTGATAACAAAAGAATTATATAGAAGGTTAATGAAAGAAAAAGTTGGTTATTTGAAAAAGATAAACAAAATCAACTGGCCTTTCACTACATTAACCAGAAATAGAAAAGAAAGGACCCGATTAAGCTTAATCATAAATGAAAAAAGGAGATATTACAACTGATACCAGAGAAATACAAAATATCATCTCTGAATACTATAAAAATCTCTATGTATATAAACTTGCAAATGTTGAGAAAATGGACAGATTCTTTGTAAACACCACATGTACTCAATACTAAATTGGAACTAATTGATCAACACTTATATGCACATATGGAAGTAAAACTCAATGGAAAGCAAGCAGATGGGAAGAAGGATGAGGGTCGGGTAAGTTCACACCTACCGGGTACAATGCACAATATCTGGATGATGGGCACACTTATAACTTTGACACAAACTGTACAAAAGCAAATTATGTAACCAAAACTTTTTTACTCTTGTGATATTCTGAAATTTTAAAGAAAGAAAGAAAAAGGAAGGAAAAAAAAAGACCACATGATAGTGTAGTATCGATTTCTCATAATCTCAGATCTATTTATCATCTGTCTATCTATCTATATCCTTTTTATCCAATCATGTAAACAAGATTGTTTTCATAGAGTATCTTGCTATTAGTTTTTGTAAAAAGTTTTTTTCTTTTCCAGCATGCCTCATCTACTTAGAAGTACTAATATAGGGAGTAGACATGGAATATATTATCCAAGAGGAAACATGGGAGTTCAACATAAAAGTGAAAGGAAACTTCATATTCTGAAAAGGAGACAGAAAACAGGCAGCCTACATGGCCAGAAACTGGGAGTCAACCCACAATACATGAGAGAGTGAGCCAATATCTTTCTTCAGTCCACTTTCCCACTGGGAGTCATACAATCCAGGAGATGCGAGAGCACCTTTACCTTCCCAAGCTATGAATCTAAATTATGAAGTGGCCAGGAGATTGTGAGAAGGAACTTCTCCAGGGAATGTCCAATGTACTCCTTCACACTTAGGCAGCTACAGTTAGATACAATTCTCAATCCCAGCTCTTAACAAGCTGTGCACAGTTCTGGAAACTAGTACCAGCATGAGTTTTGGTATTAGAGAAACTTGGGCTGAGGTTGGGGAAACTGGGGCTTGAGTGTGGGTAGGGCTCCTGAAACTAGAACTGGGAAACATGTGTGGCATGGGCTCCAGCTTCTGGCACTGGAACTGGGCTTCCCCTTACCCCTGGAAACCTGAGCAGGAGGATAATTACTGTAAAGTCATGGTAATAAGCCTGACAGCATCTACTGTGGCCCGGGACTGAGTTACAGACTGGATGCAAACTTCCAGGACTAATTGAATAGCTTGGTTGGCTGCCACTGTTGGAGTAGGGAAGGAGCCCCACTGGGAATAGGGCATGAGAGGGAAGCAAGTCCTACTCCTACCAGCCAAAGCAGAGGCCACTGGGACCACACCTCCCTTCCTGTGCTAAGACCTCAACATAGCAATGATAGCCCCTCACACAAGCATTTCACCAGGGGCCAGAAGACCACTACCCCTTTCAAGGCCAGTGCATTTACTGTCTTTAGGGGCCCAAGACTAAACTTGCCCTGTCCAACTCAACACAGCTTCATCCCTCTGCACCCCGAAGACAGAGCATATGATCCATGCTCCTGAGAATTTCACAACCCAATCTACCACCTGGGATACCTGAACACTTCTCCTGGTGAACATAGGCCAGGCATAAATCCCACCACTACCACCACAGTTGGCTCTTACCTGCAAGTGCCATCTACTGGCCCAGAGGCCAGCTTGCTCTGCCCATTGAAACAACTGCTAATGCAAGAGCATAACACTTGGGGACCAGAAGAGCTTCTCATTACCACTTCTACCCCCATTGCCCACGCCACCCATGCTGCCAAGGAGGTTGAGAGCCCTCTTATGCACCCAGTACACCACTACTACAACTAGCATTTGAGACTGCTACACAGAGGCCCAAGAATCAGATTGCCTGCAATTGCCAACATAGATGCCAGCATATACTGCCCCAGGGCACAGGAATAGACATGCTTAGCTCACCACTGCTACCACTACAACCTGAAAAAGGTCTAATCAGGCATTTCAGTCATCACCACAACTTCACTACAGCCTCCACCAATAATTGCACCCTAACACACAGATGATTCCACAGTTACTGCTAAGGCTATTTATAGTTAAGGAAATAATACAGATTCTTTGAAACTGCATGCACCCATAACAAAGTCAAATAGCCCTTACCCAACCAACTCACAGTAACATGTTCAAGAAAAAACTCCTGTCCCAATGAAAATACATTCAAAAATAAGAAGTGAATGTTGCTTGAGATGCACAGAAATCAGTGTAAAGATACAGGAAGAATGAAAAAGCAAGGGATTATCATGCTCTCAAAAGAACAAAGTAATTCTCCAGCAATAGATCTTAATCCAAAAAGAAACTTGAAAATACCAAACAATGAATTAAAAATATTGATTTTAAACATGCTCAAGAGGATGCAAGAGAAATTTAAACGCCAATACAAACAAATCAGAAAATAAATGCAGGATAAGAATGAAAAATTTACCAATGAGATAGATATCTTAATAAAAAAATAAACAAAAATTCTGAAACTAAAAAATTTGTAGAAGGAATTATAAAATACATTCAAAAGTTTTAACAATAGACTAGACAAAACATAAGAAAGAATCTCAAAATTTGAAGACAGATCTTTTGAAATAATTCAGTCACACACACACACAAAAGAAAAAAGAATAAACAAAGCTTTTGAGACATTTAGGAATACATATAGTGACAAAATTTATGAATTAATGATATTTCTAAAGGGGAAGAAAGATGAAAAAGTTTTAAAAGCTATTTAACAAAATAATTAATGAAAATGTTTCAATTCTAGACATCCAGATACAGGAAGCCCAACAATACCAAGGAAAATACGTTGCAAAAAGGACTTTAGCATGGCACATTATAATCAGACTGTCTAAAAGTGAAAGAAATAATTTTAAAATCAGCAAGAGAAAACCATCTAGTCACTTGTAAAAGAAACCTGATCAGACTAACAGTGGACATAGCAGGAAACTTAAAGGCCATAAGAAAATGGGACAGGATTTTCAAAATGATGAAAGAAAAAAAATTGAGAGCAAAACATTTTATATTCAGAAAGATTAGCCATCAACAATGAAGGAAAAATAAATTCTTACTCAGACAAGTCAATGCTGAGGGAATTTGTCACCACTAGACTGGCCCTACAAGAAATGCTCAAATGTGTCCTATACTTGAAAATGAAAGGGTGATATTCACTATCATGAAAACATATGAAAGCATAAAACTCACAGGTCTTATAAAACAATCAAAAGATGAAGAAAGGACTAAAATGACAACATGATATAATTCCACCACACCACAAAGACAAACAGAAAGAAAAAAAGAAATAAACAAAAAATTTAAGAAACAACGAGAAAACAATTAACAATATGACATGAATAAAACGTCACATATCAATATTAACTTTTTTTATTTTATTACAAAATTTTACAGGGCTACAAACATTTGGGTTACATCTATAGCGTTTACACCACAGAAGACAGAGCTACAAGCATGCCCCTCCCAGATCATGCACATGGCACCCATTAGCTGTGAATTTACCAATCCCTTCCTCCCCGCTCCCCAACTGCCCAATTTCCAATGAATGTTACTTCCATTTATGCACATAAGTGTTGATCAATTACTACCAAATTGATGAAAAATATTAACCCTGAAAGTAAATGGATTAAATACTTGTCTTAAAAGATGTAGATTGATTGAGTGGAGATATATATATATAAATTATGATCCAACTATTTACCGATTACAAGAAACTGACCTTAGCAGTAAAGTGTATGCCTTATGCCCAAACTCATCAAATTGTATACATTACATATGTGCAGTTGTTTTTTTTTGTATATCAATTATACCTCAAAAAAGCTATTAAAAAAATAAAAGCAAAAAAAAAAAAGACACATATAGACTGAAAGTAAAAGTAAAGGGGTGGAAAAAGATATTCTCCACAAAATGAAAACAAAAGCCAGAAGTAGTAGATATACTTATATCAACTAAAAACAAACCTAAAACAAAAAATAGTAAAAAAAAAATAAACAGCAGGACATTATATAATGTTAAAGACATAAATTCAGCAAGAAAATACAACAATTCTAAATGTATATGCACCCAACATGAGAGCATCCATATTTATAAAACAAATATTGCTAGAGCTAGAGAAAGATAGCAATAGAACAATAGTGGGAGATGCCAACACCCCATTCTCAGCATTAGACAAATCATCTAGAGGGAAAATAAACAAAGAATATTGGACTTAAATTGGACTTCAGATCAAATGGACCTAACGCACGTTTCCAGAACACTCTCCCAAAACTCCAGAATATACATTCTTTTCATGAGCACATCAAACATTCTCCAAGATAGTCCATTTATTAGGCCACACAACAAGTCTAAAATCTCAGATGAAATATTGAAATAATATCAAATATCTTCTCAGATCACAGTGGAATAGAAGTAGAAATAAATATCCAGAGGAACTTTGGAAACTATATAAATACAGGGAAATTAAACAATATAGTCTTGAATGATCATTGAGTCAATGAAGAAATTAAGATGGAAATTTAAAATTTTTTTGAAAAAAATGAAAATGAAAGCACAGCATACCCAAACCTGTGGGATACAGCAAAAGCATGCTAAGAGGGAAATTTATAGCATAAATGTCTATACAATGGAATATTACTCAATCATAAGAAATGACAGTGATCTAGAACCTCTTATACTTTCCTAGATTAAACTTAAGCCCATTATCCAAAGTGAGGCACCACAAGATCAGAAGAATGGGTTCTACTTGTACTCGCCATCAAATTCGTACTAATTGATCAACACTAGGGTGATCATATGGCAATAATACTCTCCAGGGATTGGGGGATAGGGGTAAACCCACAACTAAGGGACATAGGGAGCATCGTAGGGGGGAAGGGCGTGCCTTTAACCCTCACTTGGGTGAGGCAAAGACATAAAGTGTAACCATAATGTTTGTACCTTCGTAATACCCTGAAATAAAAAAAAAAAAGAAATACAAATTAAAATTCATGTTCAACTGATAAAAAAAAAATCTGTTTTCTTTTTCCTTCCTTCAGTATTCTCTTGGTCTTCTTTGACATCATGGGCTGTTAAGCAGACAGAATTAAAAAATACTGTCAACCATGCAATTATTCACAAATTCTACTTCAGACACAAACACAGTGTATCATTGTCAAAAGCTGATGACAGACTGGCATATTCAACCCCCATAAAGTCTTGTCAACCAGCCTCCTGTTGTAGTGGCGCCAGTCATGTGGGGGAAGTTAGAGTTAAATCATGAATGTAGCAGTCGTCAATTTAGACCTTATAGCTTACTAATGTTCTAATTGTGCTAATCAATCTGGGAGGATTATATCATTGAAACTTATTTTGTTCTTTGATATTTTAAATATGTTAATTTAAAAATAAAATAAAAATATAAAAGACAAGCAAAAAACAAAAAAAAACCCAAAAAACAAAAAAAAGTAGAATAATCACTAATTATCAACCAAACATCACACCTCAAGGATTTAGAAACACAAGAAAAAAAAAGTTAGAAGAAACAGAAAACAGAGTAGAACTAAATGAAATAGAGACAGAAAATAATTTGAAGGACCAATAAAATGAAAAGTTGGTTCTTCAAAAAGATAAAATTGATAAACTGCTAGCTAGAGAAACCAAGAAAATAAAAGAGAAAATCTAAATTAAACACAATCAGAAATGAAAAAGGCGATATCACAGAAATACAAAAGATCATCAGAGACTATTATGAATAAATACATGCTCACAAACTAGAAAAACCAGAGAAAATGGATATATACCTAAAAATAAAAAAGCTCCCAAGATTGACTCAGGAAGAAACAAGACTGGAACAGACCAATAACGAGCAGTAAGATTGAATTAGGAATAAAAAATCTCCAAAGAAAAGCCCAGCCCAGATGGATTCACAGGCAAATTCTACCAAGCATATGAAGAACAGGTGCCAATCTTCCTGAAACTGTTTCAAAAAATCAAGGAGACAATTCTCCCTACTCATTCTATGAGACCAGTATTACTTTGATATCAAAGCCAGACAAGGACATAACAAAAAAATGAGACCATAGACCAATATCCCTAATGAACATAGATGTGAAATCCTCAACAAAATACTAGCAAACTGAATCCAACAGCACATCAAAAAGATAATACACCAACACCAAGGGGTTTTTATTCCAGGCATACAAGGATGGTTTAATATATGCAAATCAGCTAATAGGTGAAATACAGAATCTGCAAGTAATACGAAAAAACTGTACCTATTATAAAGAAGAGTGAATGATAGGCAAGATGGCACTGTGGAGACAGAGAAGCATTTTGATGACCTAGGTGTAGAACACATGGGTAGTTGCATGATATTAATATTTATAAGATTCTATCTTTTCAGTTGGGAGGAGGATTCACAAATATCCATTACCAAAAATATTGAAAGCTATATGGATTGTTTCACTCATATAGAAATATATATGTGTATTGTGTGTGTGTGCATGCATGTCTGAGTGTGTAAATGTTTATTTTTTAAAATTATCTACAGTGATCAAGAAAGTCTTTTATAGTCAGATATGAAAATTGCTGCAAATATTCCATAATCATAGCCCACCTGCTTCTTTGTATTCACCTTGCTGATGTGGTCCAAATTATGGGAAAAATTTTTTAGTGAAATACTCTTTTCTTTCATACAGTGAGAGTTCCCTAAAATAGTCATGAATGAATTTACTACAGATCTTATTAAATAGATGTATTTTATAAATTATGTGTGTGTGTGCATAGATGGATAAAAACAAGCTAATGAATCTGAATTGAACATTCCACATTCCGGATGCCATCTATGCAAATACAGCAGTATAATATGCTACACAAAACCAGCTTATGAACTAGAGAGATGAGAGGGTAAGTGGAATTATAAATGTGAAGATGCATTTGATAGACTAGGATTTGAATGAAACTTGTTATGATATGATAAGTGGAAACTAGTAATATCACAATAAGACATAAGAGTGCTAAGAGGTTTGTGATAGGTGTTTGAGTATACACAATATTACTAAGGAGTATACTGGGGTTAACTTTATTCTCCTGGTGCACTAATACAATTACAGGAAGTCATGCAAGATAAAAGACAACTACAGGATGAAAAGGCCTCTGTTTTTTCTCTTCTCTTTAGTGTATAATGTTCTGTAACTACTGAAGTTTTGCTAAGTTTAGAAAAATTTCCAGCACATTATAGAGGAGAAGTCTTCAAACATTTGGAAGAGACTATAGTGCTGCATGGAAGACAGTTAAGTCTTCAAAGAGGCTTTATTCCTCCTAGGGATATTTCTTTCCCTGCTGATGGTCTGCTATTTGTGAGAGTACCCTGACAATCAGGATTTCTTAATTCTTCATCTGATGTCCTACAAAACTTGTTAGGTGTCTGAGGTTTATACCCCAAACACTTTATTACTTCTTAGGATTTCTTTATACATTTCCATGTGATTTCTCAAACATAGGAGCTGCTCTGAATGGTATATTTCCTACAAAGGCTCCACTAATACCTGACTCCACCCAGATTGACAGGCATGTACTTGTTTGGCCACCCACCTGCCTGTCACTCATTAGTGTTGATAACATAAAGAATAAAAGTCAAGGAAGTGTTGGCTCTATGTTAACTTTTGGACAGTGGTTTTCAATTTAGGGGTGGCGGAGTCCAATAATCCAACTGAGAATCTCATGAAAGCAGAAGGCTTTTTTCCCTCAAATGTTTTTGAATACAAATATACTGTGATTCACTTAACAATTTTGCATTTTTTTCAATTGTATAAAACCCATATAAGAACTCCTCGAAAGTTTACATATTTCAGGTTTAAAACTTCTACTTAAAAGTAATTCAAGGCCTTTCCCCTAATTCTACTGCAGAAAGGAATTAGCTTTGCTATCATTGAATTCACTGTGGTAAACTGAAATGTAGAGATAAGAGGGTTGGACTTTCATCATAAAAAAACCAAGAATAGCAATATCCTTATATAAAAGACTAGGATGGAGCCTGGAGAATAGAGGTCTATAATGCCACTTAATGTGTCCTTCAGTTTAGCCAAGTTATCTTGTTTCTTAAATGATTTGTCTCAGCTTCTCAGGGCCTATGTTTGCATGGCTAAATCCCCAAATAATACACATTTACCTAGGGTATCCTGTGTTGATATAGCCATGAATATGGGATGGCAGTAAATAGAGGAGAAATAAGGGTTTGCAAATGTGCCCCTATTACATATTTTTTTTTATAGTAGGCAAATTGCCACCAGCCAACCAGGAAGAAGAAAGTATGATGACAACGAACTGAGCTTTGAAATCTACCAGAAGATTCTTTCTTATGTATATTCTGGAGATGATCATCACAGAGCCAATTTGTGCATGTAAGCTAAGATATGGGTCTCTGCCAACATATGTTGGCTACACTAGACTGGTATATGTCCCAGTGCTGATGAGGTGTAAACTCTGATTTTTCATTAAATGATTTAATCTTTGAGCAGCATGACTTACAAAAATGAATATAGGCTTTGGAGTCAAACACAGCTGATTCTGAATTTTACCTCAGACACTTCCTTCGACCTCTTTCATATTGCTTTACATTTAAGATTCTGTTTTCTAATCTGTGAAAAGGGCATAAATAATACCTACTTCAGGCTCACTGTGAAAATCCAAAATATTTTGAAATTCCTAATCTTAGCTCACAGTAATTAGTAGCTTTATCTGATTATCACACTGCAGCCAATGTTTGTGTGTGCCTGTATGATCAATTCAAGGTAATTATTGAAACTATTACACAAATTTTGGTATGTCTTGACATCAGGATAAGAAACCCATGCTTGATTATTGATGGGACATCATAGAAAATTTCTCTCCTCTAGTTTTTTATATGAATAAAATCAAAATGAAATAAGCTAATGGAAAATAATGAGAAATTACTTCCATAGTATTGCAAATTTAGATTAATTTGATAACCTTCTGAAGGCCTAAAAACATAGTCATTTTTTTCAAGTGAATGATTTAGCTTTGCAATGACACTATACTGTGGTGCAGCTAGTGTTTTCATTATTAGAGAAGCATATTGTGGACAATTAGCCTGCAATTCAGTGATGATATTTGTTGAAAAGTTTCCAGAATCACTTATGAAAACTGGAGCTGCACTATTGTAAGGAAAGTGAGGAACTAAAAAGTGTGAGGTTTAACATAAATCATATTTGCTTTTACCATAGGAGTTTTAATTGTTGAAATCATTCTTAGATGGCCCAGAGGAAGAAACTGAGGCCCAGGTGAGGGATGACAATTGTCCTCAATCACATAGCATGATGGAACCAGATGATACAGCAGAACACAAGCATGAATTTTCCTTCTTTTTCATTTCAAAATATTACGGGAATAGAAATGTTTTTGGTTACAGGGATTGCTTTTATAATGCTTGAGTTAGGGATATAAGTGTGCCTATAACACAGATAGTGTTAATTGCACCTGATAAGTAGGTTTTTGCCCGGCCCGTCCTCCTCCCTCACCACTGCTTGATTTCAATTGAGTTTTACTTCCCTCCGTGCACATGTGTACTCATCAGTTACTTCCAATTTAATAGAGAGTACATGTGGTGATTGTTTTCCCATTTTTTAGATAATTCACCTAGGATAATGGTCTCCAGTTTCATCCAAATTGTTGTAAAAGGTCTTAATCCATCCTTCTTCATGGCTGAGTAGTATTCCATGGTACACATATAACACACTTTGTTGGTCTACTCATGCATAGATGGGCACTTGGGTTGATTCCTTATCTTTACAATTGTGAATTGTGCTGCAATAAACATTCAAGTGCAGGTGTCCTTTTGATAAAATGACTTCTTTTTCTTTGGGGAGATACCCAGTAGTGGGATTGCTAGATAGAATGGGAGGTCTACTTTTAGTTCTTTGAGGAATCTCCATGCTGTTTTGCACAGAGGTTGTACTAATTTTCAGTCTCAACAACAGTGTAGAAGCATTCTTTCTTTCTGCATCCACAACGGTATCTATCATTTTTGGACTTTTTAATAAAAGCCATTCTAACTGGGGTAAGTTAATATCTCATTCTGGCTTTAATTTGCATTTCCCTGATGATTAGTGAGGTTGAGCATTTTTTCATATGTTTATTGTCCATTTGTATGTCTTTTATTGAAAAGATTCTGTTAATGTCTTTTGACCACGTTTTAATGAGGTTGTCCATTTTTTTCTTGCTAATTTTCTTGAGTTCTTTGTAGATTCTGGTTACTAGGCCTTTATTGAATGTATACATTGCAAATATATTCTCCCATTCTGTAGGTTGTCTATTTTCTCTATTTTGTCTGTTTGTCTATTGTCTATTTGCTCTATTTTGCTCTATTGTTTCCTTAGCTGTGTAGAAGCTTTTTAATTTAATCAAGTCTCATTTATTTATTTATTATTGTTGCTGTAATTGCCATGGAGATCTTAATCATAAATTTTTTGCGTAGGCCAATATCTAGAAGAGTTTTTCCTACATTTTCTTTTGGAATTACGATGGTTTCATGCCTTACATTTAAGTCTTTTATCCATCTTGAATTAATTTTTGTGAGTGGTGAGAGAAAAGGATCCTGTTTCATTCTTTGGCATGTGGCTATCTAATTTTCCCAGCACCATTTATTGAATAGGACTTCTTTTCCCCAGTATATATTGTTGTCTGCTATGTTGAAGATCAGTTGTCTGTATGTGGATCTTTTTATATATGGGTTATCTGTTCCATTCCTTTGGTCTATGTTTCTATTTTTGTGCCAAAATGGTACTGTTTTGGTTAAGACAGCCTAGTAGTATTGTTTGAAGTCTAGTAATGTGATTCCTCCAGATTTTTTCTTTTTGCTTAAAATTGCTTTGGCTTTGGGCTGTTTTCTGGTTCCAATTATTTTTTCTAGACCTGCAAAATATGATGTTGGTATTTTGATGGGGATTGCATTGAATCTGTAAATCACTTTGGTTGTAAGGACACTTTAACAATGTTGATTCTATTAATCCATGAGCATGATATATTTTTCCATTTGTTTTGTCATCTGTGATTTCTTTCCTTGGTGTTTTGCAGTTCTCTTTGTAGAGATCTTTCACCTCCTTGGTTAAGTATATTCCTGGGAATTTTATTTTCCTTGTAGCTATTGTGAACAGTATCGAGACTTTGATTTGACTTTCAGCCTGACTGTTATTGGTGTATGATAATGCTACTGATCTGTGTACGTTGATTTTGTAAACTGAGATGTTGCTGAATTTATTTATTCATTCCAGGAGTCTGTTGGTGGGGTCTTTGGAGTTTTCTACATATAAGATTGTATCATCATCAAAAAGCAATAGTTTGAAATTCTCTTTACCAATTTGGATACGCTTTATTTCTTTCTCTTGCCTGATTGCTCCGGCTAGGACTTTTAGCACTGTGTTGAACACGAGTGGTGACAGTGGGCACCCTTGTCTTGTTCCCATCCTTAGTAGGAATGCTTTCAACTTTTCCCCATTCAGTATGATGTTGGCTGTGGGTTTGTCCTATATGGCTTTTATAATTTTGAGATATGTTCCTTTTATGCTTAGGTTGTTCAGGGTTTTCATCAGGAAAGGTGGGGAATGTTTTCAAAATCCTTGCTGTATTTATTGAGATGATCACATAATCTTTGTGTTTGCTTATGTGTTGAATCACATGTATTAATTTACATTTGTTGAACTATCCTTGCATCCCTGGGATGAAGCCCACTTTTTCATGGTAGATTAGTTTTTGATGTGCAGTTGAATTTGGATTGCTAGTATTTTATTGAGGAGTTTTGCATCTATATTCATAGATGATATTGGTATGTAGTTTTCATTTTTTGTTGCGTCCTTTCCTGGCTTTGGCATCAGGATGATACTGACTTTGTAGAATGAGTTAGGGAGGATTCCCTCCTTCTCAATATTCTGTAATAATTTCTGCAATATGAGTACCAGCTCTTTTTTGTAGGGCTGGTAAAATTTGGCTGTGAATCTATCTGGTCTGTTTTATTTTTATTTATTTTGGTGAAAGATTTTTGTTACTGCTTCATTCCTACTGCTCATTATTGGTCAGTTAAGGAGTTCTATTTCTTCCTGATTGAGTCTTGGGAGGTTGTGTGTTTCTAGGTATTTTTCCATTTCCTCTAAGTTTTTAAGCTTAAGTGTGTAGAAATTTTCACGGTATTTAAAGATGATAATTTGTTTTTCTGTGGTATCAGTTGTAATATCTTATTTTTTCTTTGTGATTGAGCTTATGTGGTTCTTTTCTCTTCTATCCTTGCTTTATCTCACAAGAGGTCTATCAGTTTCATTTATATTTTCAAACAACCAGGTTTTTGTTTCATTGATCCTTTGTATATATCCATATATATAATTTTTCCATTTCATTTAGTTCTCTTCTGACCATAGTTATTTCTTTTCTCCTGCTGTATTTTCATTTGGTTTGCTCTTACTTTTCTAGTTCCTTGAGATGTGTTATTAGATTGTTAATTTTTAACCTTTCTGTCTTTTTCATGTAGACATTTAAGGGTATGAATTTTCCCCTTGGGACTGGTTTTGCTTAATTTCATATATTTTGAAAGTTTGTGTCCCCTTTGTTGTTCAGTTTGAGGAATATTTTGATTTTCATCTTAATTTCCTTACTGACCTAATAAGTGGTCAGCAGGAGGTTGTTTAATTTTCATGGCTTTATGTAGAATTGATTGTTTCTCTCAGAGGTGATTTCTAGTTTTATTGAGGTATGCTTGAGAAGATACATGATATGATTTCTATTTTTTTGAATTTGTTGAGACAGGTTTTGTGGCCTAAGATATGGTCAGTCTTGGAGATTATTCCATGTGCTGATGAGAAGAATGTATGTTCAGTAGTTTGGGGATAAAACATTGTGTAAATGGCTTTTAGGACCATTTGTTCTAAAGTCTCATTTAAGGCCAGTGTGTCTGTGTTTATTTTCTGTTTGGATGATCTGTCCAATTCTGTCAGTTCAATGTTGAAGTCCTTGGCAATTACAATGCTTCTGTTTATCTCTTTGCTGAGATCTAGTAAAATTTGCTTTATGAATCTGGGCACTCCTGTGTTAGGTGTATAAATATTTAAGATTGTTATTTCTTCTTTTTGCATTGTTCCCTTTATCATTATATAATAACTATCTTTGTCTTTCTTTACCATAGCTGATTTACAGTCAGTTTTATCTGAAATGAAAATGGCCATATGTGCTTTCTTTTCGTTTCCTTTTGAATGGAATATTTTTATCCATCCCTTCACCTTGAGTCTATATGATTTCCTGTGGGTTAGATGTGTTTCCTGGATACAGCAGATATTTGGGTTGTATTTTTTCATCCATTTTGCCTACCCAAGTGTCTTGAGTGAGGCATTGAGACCATTCATGTAGATTGATAGAATTGATATGTGGGATGCAGTTCTGTCCATCCCGTTGGGTAGTAACTTATTGCTTTGTTTTATCTCTTGCCCTATTGTTTTATATGAGCTCTGAAACTTTTCCCTCTTTCCGAGAGTACCTTGCCACTGATGTCTCTGGTCAACCATCTTGTCTCTACTCCCCTTGAATTCTCTTTCTAATACTGAGAAATGTGAATGAAACTTTGTGGGGGGAAGATCTTATTCATTTAATAAATATGTGAGTTCTTATGATGTACCAGGCACTATACTAAGTGAACACATCAGACAAAGCCCCAGCCTTCATGGAGCTTTTAGATTAGAGGAGTCTAATAGGCAGCAAAACATGGACACACTTATTTCTTTAACTTAATTATAATTCTGCAGCTCATAGTTCAGGGAGTTAATACATATTACTGCAATCCAAAACAAGTTTTAAATTTTTTTTAAAGGTTGCCTTATCCAGGAAAATAATTCTCATGACTACAGGAGTCTTTATGTATCAAGTAGGTCACAGTTTATTCACATCCATTAGAAAACTATGATCTTAAAGTTAATTTTCAATCAACATGTTGTCTAACTTGCCTTTATATTTTCATTACATCATTTGGTTTGCTCTTACTTTTCTAGTTCCTTGAGATGTGTTATTAGATTGTTAATTTTTAACCTTTCTGTCTTTACATTATTAAACAAATGGGAAAATTATCCTCAGATTTCAGTTTGTGTTTCACTGGTTTGGAGGTATTACCTTCACCGAGGGGTCATTTGTGGAGGTTGAACCACTAGGGGTCTGCTTGGGCCAGGACAGCAGCAGCAAGAGCATTTCTCAACTACATCTGTGGCTGTACAGTCAGCATGAACACCAAACGGTGTTTAGAATCTGAGTTGGGCCTTGAAGAATAGTAAGATTTTGGATATGCAGAGTCGGGCATCAGAAGAACCTCAGTTATTTAAATAATTCTGCAAAAGCAGAGAGGAGAATATGTAGGAGGTTAATTGAGAAGAGTGACTAAATCAGTCATGCTGGGGCATTGAGTGTGTGAGGGAGATAAAAAGAACATAAGATTAGAGTGGTAGAGTGGTGGAACTACCAAGAAATAATAAATGTTAAAAGTGATGGATTTGGGATAAAATTTTTTGAGTCTTAACTACCAGGCCAAGGACTTTTAATTTTATCATATTAACATTTGGCAGTCTTTGAAGCTTTTTAAGAAGGGAATATAAACAGAGTAAGCAGTGTTTAGGAAGTGTTTCATATATCCTAGTGAGACATAATGAAAAACTTTTCAGTAATGGCCAGTCACTGGGATAGAGAACACAGAAAGAGGAGGTGGACTAGGGGAAATCTGAGTTAAACTTGGTACATGCTCTGGACCTATTGGTTTGATGACCCTATGAGTCATTCAGATGGAACATACAATAGAGAGTTGAAAAGGAAAAATTTGAGCCTGATAGAAAGTTAGGGCTACCAAAAACTCAAGGAAAATAAGCTTAGAGGAAATTGTTAATGTCCCACAATAATGCATATGAATAGAAGAAGAGATGACCTAGGATGGGCATTTGGAGTAAGTATGTGGGTGAAGCAATATAGAAGGAGATAGAGAAAAAGTGTCCCAAATGGTTATGATTTTGCTGAAAATAATCAATGTGGAAATCAGCTAGCAAAAGCAATTTTCATATACTTTGTGAGGTAGAATTTTAAAACAAAGAATAAAAGTTAATGAAAAGGAAGCTTTGCTCCTCTGATTTTGAGAGACATAAATAAAGCTTAGAAAACTAGATTTAGTAAACATGAGATGAGCAGTAGAGCAAAGAAGCGAAGAGATCGGGGAACAGAGTCAGATGGACTGAGGATGGAATTCTACTCTGCAAGACCTTATACACCATACTTTTTTCTCTAAGCATTATCTTTCTCTTAAGTAAAATACAGATACTAATAATACCTACATCATGGGATTTTGAACTAATGCATGTGGTAATGCATATATAAAGTATTTAACATAGTATCTAGCACATAATAATATTTATTAAGTGCTAACCCTGTGTTGCTTATTATGACATTTGATATAAAGAGGATCTATTACCTCTGAATAAAACCTCACAATGCAAGATAATCTTAGAATATGGTGTTAGGAAAACTACACAATGTTGGCTTTCCTTTAAAATTGATGGGCTTCCATCTTTGTAGTAATGAGGGCCATGCAAGTTTTTGTTTTTATTCTATCTCGCTTTGATTTGGTTTCCCACTATATCAAGACTAATTTTGAAACTCAAAGCCAAGAAATAAGTTAACCCTTATAACGGTTTTCATATTTTCTTCTTCTTCTTCATTTCCATGTTTTTGATTTTGTGTTTTTAATTAATCACACGGTTTTAAATTATCATTTATTATGTACTGTTGTTGGCCTGGTATAGTGTTAGCTAGTGTACATGCGACCTCAAAATACCCTTGTAACATAAGAATTATTAACCTTATTTTACATATGAGATAAATAAAGTTCAGGGAGGTGAGGTGAAGTTACTTCCAAAGTCATACAGTTAATAAGTACACAGTAGAGATTTGAAATTACTGCTAAGACCCCAAGCCTTTGCCATTTTTCTTATGTTTGTTAAGAGTCACATGAATGGATAAAGCAATAACAAAAGAAAAAAAACATGATTTAAAAGCAGTATACTTGAAATCACTGGAGTTTTTAATGGCTGTACATATAAAATATGTGGACTCTATGATATGACTGCCAAAAAATTTGGAATATGAAACCCATCCTCTTCTTTATGGTCTGACTCCATTCAATGCTAGGCATTGCATTTCAGGAGGGGTACAGTAAAGCTAGACTGTACACAAAAAAGGCTAACCAGGTGGTAATGAAACTTTAAACCACATCATGTGAGTGTCATTAGCATAAACTTGAGGATTTTGCATGAATAAATGACATGGTGCAGGTATCTCAATTTTTCTTTTTTCTATTTGGGAATCGTTGAGAGGTTAGACTTGCTTTTTATGGTTCTTAAGGACAAAACTAGGACCTATAGTAGAATTCGTAGGGCAGAAGATTTGGCTTGATATAAAGATAGAATTTTCTAGTATTAAAGAATACTCATTATTAGAATGAGGTGCCTCAAGAGATAATAAACCTCAGAGCATTTAAGTTTCTAAAAAGAGGTTGGATAGTCACTTGACAGGGGTATTGCACAGGGGTTTCAAGTAGTAAGTATGGTATTAGACAGGCACTCTCTAACACCACTGCAACTATGAGTTTGTGATTGAAATAAAATAACTGTCTTGCTCTGTCTATATGTTTTCTGTGAGATGTTTTCTGTCCGCATCATAAATGTAAGTCAGAATAAGCAAAGTAGTACAGAACTCCAATATCTTAGTTGTGTAAAGCAAAAAAAGCTTTATTTCTTTTTCATACTAGAGCTCTGTTGTAGATCAACAAAGCAGCTCTGTTCAACCTAGTTACTCAGTGCAGTGACTTCTGATGTTAACTACCCTAGAGTTAGGCCAAACTTCACAGTTTAAGACCACAATTCTCCAAAAGATTGCCTTTGCTTCATACATTAGCCACAAAGTTGGGGATTCCCCAGAGTCGCCCACACTTCTGATCAACTAGTTCAAAATTAGAGGTTCCCACTACCTGCTGTGATTCAATAATTCACTAGAAAAACTCATAGAACTCAGGAAAAAAACCCTAGTTTTATTATAGCAAAATGGATACAACTCTGAACCAGCTGAAAGAAGATGCATAAGGCAATGTCTGGGAGAGTCCCAAACACAAAGTTGTCCTCTCCCTGTGATGATAGGATGCATCACCCTCTCAGCACAGAGTATTATTAACCAAAGAGGCCCACCTGAGCTTTATTGTTCTGTGCTTTTAATGGGGTTTCATTACATAGTCATGATTGATTGAATCATTGGCCATAAGGTTGAATTCAATTTCTCTCTCTCCTCCCCTCTCTAGAGAATGGGCTGATGTCACATGGTTCAAAGCTTTAACCCTATAATCATATGGCTGGTCTTTCTGGCATGACGAGCCCCCATCCTTCATCACCTCCTTAATATAAACTATCGAGAGGCCCACTATTAGTCACTTCATTAGCATAAACTATTAAGTGTGGTCTGAGTGGACCACTGTGAATAACAAAGCCACTTCTATCACTACCTTCCAGGAATAAGAAACAATGGCAAGCCAAATTCTTTATTATATTAATATAATACTCAGGGATCCCAGGATGAAGAAGCTGCCACCATCTTAAACTTTACTTTTTCCATTAAGAGAGAGAAAGAGAGATATTTGGATGATCTCACACTGGTAATTAAATGTCCTGGCCCAGAAGTGGCATTTTATTAACATTTCTGCTCACAATTTATTGGTCCAAACCAGCCACATGACTTTACGAAACCCAAGGGGGTGACAAAGTACATTTATCCCATGGGACTGGAAGGGAAGAGTCAAAAACATTTGACTGATAGCCCTAATGATTTTCCATATAAGTTCCTCAATTGAACAATCATTTTCTTAGCATAGTCATGTTTTACTAATATTTTCACTCACAAATTAATTTTCTTCCATGGATGTGGTCTTTAACCCTAGCTAAAATATTATTATATTGAATGAACTTATGTGGAAACTCATGATTATTTTCATAGGTTTAAGGTTTTTTAAAAAATATAAAATTATTTCTATATATAGCATCTGTATTTGTCTTTCATTTCCATGAGCCATGTTAAACTTCAATTGTGTTTTGAAAATAAAAATGATATGTAGCAGAGAAATGGACACTTTAAACATTTTTGTTTTTGTGTGAATGTATTTAAATAAAAATAATTTTAAACAGTAACATACAACCACTCTGTTATATTAAATTAAAAACTTGGGATTGAGAAACAAATATTTCTCCTTTATTTTCCAAGCAATCTAGACTACTATCTAGTTTTATTTTGGTATCACAAATAGTAAATGGAATGAAGTAGTTTTAAACTGTTAGTCATAATGTCATGCACACACACAGATAAGTATTAATAGTTATTGATATGACTTCAAAAGGTAATAGTTTTTTTCTTTGCAAAATAGAACTTATAAATAGATTAAATGAATTAGGAAACTCAAAAGCAGTATTCAAGGCCATTAATCTGACATTCATTGCTCAGTATATATAACCACTTCTAGATGATGTCAAGGATATCACATATGTGCGGAAGAATTAAAAGAGTTGAGAAGGGAAAAGATTATTATTTTAGAAAACAGACTCACTCTTGTTTAGAGACTTAGAATAGTTGAACCTCCTCCCTTTCCCCATGCCCCAGACCTATGTGAATAATTGATGAGTATATTACTTCACATTAATCATCACCTAATAAGATGACATTTCTAGGATATTCCTGAAATTGCATCATAATTCCCACCATTTCCTCTTCTGTTAGGAATTCAAAGAAGGAAATGCCTAACTATTCAGGCAGCATGGGAATTTACAGTTTATTTTGAAAAGACTCTTACAGTATTAGAAACTTTGTTGAGAAATCTAGTTTAACAAAAAGAAGATAGTCTTGAATTCAGAAGTCAAGAGATATCATAGGGGGAGGAAAAATGGCGGAGTTAGGGTAGCCTCCCGATTCCTGCTTCCAGAGAGGGAGACGTAGATCCCGGTCTGCTACACAAGATTCAATAGCTCTCCCACAAAAACAACGAGGGGAAGCGGTGGAGATTCAGTGGGGGACACACAAATCAGGAAAAAGAATAGCAGGAGATAGAAATACAAAACCTGGAAAGGGCAGACAGACAATAGAGAGTGGAGAGTGTGACGGTGGCGCCAGCCTGGCCAGTAAGTGCACCGGGACAAGTCCAACACGGGACAGTTTAGCTTCCCCACTGACTTACAAGCCCTCTGAGAGGCAGGGTCTTGTGTGAAGTGGATGTAGAATTGGATCTGGAAACGTGGGACTCAGTGGAGAGGAGACAAGAGCGGGAAGCATCTTGAACTTCCCAGAGGTCCGTGCCAGCAATATATACCCGGAGGTAGTTAGGACTCAGGAAGATGATCTCTGGCACCCAGCAGGTCCTGAAACGGGAGGTGATTACTGAGTAGAGGACTCTAACCTGGAATCTACCGCTGGCAACTGGGAATGCTCAATTCGGGGCCAACGGAGGGTCGCAGGTGCAGAATGGCTCCCTTTCCCTAGCCTGGAAACTCTGGCGGTGAGCTCTCCCCTTCTGGGACCTAAGGTCACTTGTCCTAGCCATTTCTTTGAGCGGTGAATTCTGAGTGCCTCCTTGCATGTAAGGGGAGGACGCCTGAGGAGGCTGAAAGTGCTGGGGTGTTGGGCAGTCTGATAGAGGGCCCCTATCCCCTGGCAAGAGCCTTCTGCATGGCCTCTGAGCTTGCAGCACAGAGTCATAAAGAGACACGCCCCTGCTGCGACAAGCGCGAGTCCCTATGGATTTGGCACTGACCAATAGCTGACAGCCCAGTGACTTTCCTCGCCAGACCGGTTCCGGTTATCTGGTTCCACTGCATTCCTGCCTCCAGTCAGCTACCAACGGCCCCCGCAAGTAACCCCTCCCGTCAAAAGAACCCTGGACAACATACTAGCTGCTCCCTCTAGTGGTAGAACAAAAGTAACAGCGGATCCAGATGGAAAGGACCCAGTGAAAGATATCTGGAAGTATGAAAAATCAAATGGAAAGCACACCCCCAAAGAGAAATATCAGCTCTCTAGCGATGAACACTAACCAGGCCCAGAATACTAAAATGACAGAAGAAGAATTCCAAACATGGGTTATAAGTAAGCTCAATGATATGCAAGGAAAAATGGATAACCATCACAAGGAAACCACAAAAAAAATCCAGGAATTGGAAGAAAAATTCACTA
>CAUYSK010031430.1:0-65270 GCA_963575035.1 Avahi laniger
ATTGGACAACTAATTAATTTCTTTCTAATTTTTAGTAGAGACGGGGTCTCGCTCTTGCTCAGGCTGGTCTTGAACTCCTGAGCTCAAACAATCCGCCCGCCTCGGCCTCCCAGAGAGCTAGGATTACAGGCGTGAGCCACCGCACCCGGCCTCAGTTTTCTAATTTTGAAAATGAAGCTGAATAGTTTAGTCTCATGTTTAATCTGTAATAAATATTCTAACTCCTATACTATATGTTTTTAAAAGTATTAATAAAAATTATTAAACTGATTCAGTGTTTAGCAGAGTCCAGTCCAGCAAGTATCTGCATAACTATCACATACAAAGCATAAAATGACCAAGATATAATCTTTACTTTTAAATAAGATGTAAAGCTTTTGCCTTTGAGTAACATTTATACTTGGGGAGGGGTAATAAGACAAGTATGCATATATTACATTGAATATGATAAACATCCATAGATGCTTAGATATAAATTGATATAGAAATAGATATAAATTGATAAGGGAAAGAAGAGTGTTGAAATGAGAGAAGTGTCACATTCGAGTCAATAATAATACTTTATTATGAGGGTGATATTTAAGAAGGGCCTTAAAGTATAGGCTTAATTTTCATTGGCTTAGGGAGATGGAGGGGTACTTCAAGCTGAGGCAATAACAAAAGGAAAGGTATAAGAGAAGGAAGACGTAGAGTTTTTCTAGACAATGGCACATAGTCCAATTTGGTAGGTGCCAAGGATTCGTATTGTACAGGCTTTTTGCTTCTCATTGACTGAATCAAAATCCCTGGAGGTGTGGCCTGAGAGTCTTCGTTTCTAAACAAACCTCCCATGTAATCTTGTACACCAGATTTGAGAACCGCTGGTGTAAGAGAGTGCAACCCAAAGTGTGACATTTGATGTTGTTTTTAGGTGGCACTAGGACATTTTAATACTTATATATTTATATTCATATTAGAAAAATGTAATTGTCATATTAAACATGTGACTTCACATTTATTGTTGATTTGTATAAGGCTACTTCAGTTAAAAATGATGAAAAGAAAAATACTCACTAATCATAATAGAGATGGCATACATAACAGAAATAGTGAAGGAGCTATATAAATGTCCAAAGTTTGGGAAACAGTGCTACAGGATGAAGCTAGAAAAGTAGATTGGAATAATATTGTGGAAGGTCTTGAATGCCAGGCCAAAGAAGTTGTACTTTAATAATATGTTGATTTTATTTAATTTTTAAATTTTAGGCATACAGAAATATAAAGAATAATATATTAATAGTAAATATCTGTGCGCTACCATTGAGCTTAAAAAAAAATTACATATATAATTGAAGTGTGTTATCTTTCCCCATTCTTATTCCTTTTCTTCCTTCCCAGTGGTAATCACTATCCTGAATTAGTATATCATACCCATACTTTATATATCTATAAATAACACATATTGTTTTACATGATATTAAATTTTTCATTAATGATATCTTTATATAAAAAGTCTTTTGCAGCTTTTTCATTTAATAGTGACTTAGAGATTATCTGTATCTGTATATATTGGTCTTGCTTATTCATCTAAATTGCTGAATAGTAGTCCATTCTACAGTATACTACTTTTTATCTAAACTTTCTTTTGTTTACAGTCATCTAGCTTGTTTCCAGAACCTAATACTGCTTGTTTCATTTTTTAATTGCAAATAAATCTCTTTGTGTACTTGTAATATTTTAACTAGGATTACATTAGACATACTAGATACCTTACAGTGGAAATGCTGGGCCATAGGGTATGCGTATTTTCAGATTTGGTAGATATTGTCAAATGTTCTTCAAAGTGATCATGCCAAGTAAGTAGTATATAAAAATTTCCAACGCTTCATATCCTTATCAACACTTGATATTGTCAACTTTAAAATTTTTAACCTATTTCATGGATATGAAATAGTATCTCTTTGTAGTTTTAATTTGTATTTCCCTGATTGATACTGAGGTTGAGCATTTTATCAAGGTTTATTGGCCTGTTTGGTTCCTCTTTTGTGAATTTCCTGTTCATTTCTCTTTCTCTATGGGGCTATTTGATATGAAGACAATCTTTATAATTCTGGATATTACCACTTTGTTGGTTCTATGTATCACAAATATATTCTTCTAGGCTATTATTTTCACTTGTTAATGGTGTCTTTAATTTTAGTATAATCAAATTGATACTTTTCCCTTATGATTTTTGGATTTTATATCAAAGAAATATTTAATAACCAAAGGTCAGAAGCATATTCTCCTCCATTCCTTCTGGAAGTTTTATGTTTCACATTTAGAACTTGTATATGTTTTAAGGTAGATATATCTTTTTTACCCCTTACATGGACAAATCATTGTTTCAGCATCATTTATCAAAGAGTCTAACCTTTCTTTATTAATTTATAATGCCTTCTTCAAGAACCTAGACTAGTACAGAAGCTGTAAGATTGAAGAGGAAGGAACTGCTTTGAGAAAGTTTATGAAGACTCAGTAAGACCAAGCAGCGACTTAGACTTGGAGGCAAGGGAAAGGAAGAGCTCACAGACAAGTCTGTTTTACATATAGGTGACGAGGAGAATAAATTAATAGTTCATTAATATGGTCATTCATTTAGTCAACACATACTTGAGTGCTTTCACCTCTACCACTCCACCAGAACTCCTTCAAGGTCACTCATGACTACATTTCTGAGACCATTGGTCGAATCTCAGTCTTCATCTTGTTCTAACAAAAGCATTTGACATAGCTGAACACCCACTCCACCTTCATAAACCTTCTTCAGTTGGCTTCTAGGACACTAGACTCTTGGTTTTCCTCATTCTTCACTAGTGGGTCCTTCCTCAGTCTTCTTTGCCAGCTCTCCTCCCCAACCTTTTAATGTTGGAGAACCTTAAGGCTTAGTCTTTAGTTCTCATATCTTTTTATATTGGTGATCTCATGTCATATGGCTTTAAATATCAATTATAAGTCAACTAAAACCAAGATCTTATATTTAACCCCAAATTCTTTTCAAAATTATATATGTCCAGCTGCCATTCAGTATCATTCAGATGCCTGACGTACATAACCAAAATCAAATTCCTGATCTTCCATCTCAAGCCTGTTCCCACTCATAATTTTCCTTACCTCATTTGATGGCAAATTTATCCACTGTCTGTTCAGGTCAAAAACCGTGGGGTTATTTTTACCTCCTTTCTATCATATCTTATAACCAATTATTCATGTCAAGTTTATCTAGAAACAGATCACTTTCACCACCTCTACTGCTACTCTTCTGGTCTGAGACACCATCATTACTACAATGGCCTCTTTTTTTTTTTGAGACAGAGTCTCACTCTCTTGCCTGGAGCGAGTGCCGTGGCGTCAGCCTAGCTCACAGCAACCTCAAACTCCTGGACTCATGCAATCCTACTGTCTCAGCCTCCCAAGTAGCTGGGACTACAGGCATGTGCCACCATGCCCGGCTAATTTTTTCTATATATATTTTTAGCTGTCCAATTAAATTCTTTCTATTTTTGGTAGAGATGGGGTCTCGCTCTTGCTCAGGCTGGTCTCGAACTCCTGAGCTCAGAACGATCCGCAACATGCTATGTTTTTTGATAACTATCTTTGGTTTTGGGCACCTACGGGAGAGGGTTGGAACATATCCCCTAAGGATAAGGGGGGACTACTGTATTTCTAGTTTTGGCATACAAGAATGAAAACAAACATCCAAATTTTGGGAGTAAAATTTTAGGCATCCACTAGAAGGAAAAAAAGGTAATGCTTTCCTATGTCATTCTTTCAAGATATTAATACCTAAACAGTGATTTTTCTCATCTTGATGAACCGATGAATATTTTTACCTTTATCCTATTTCTCATTTCCTAGCTGTGGTTTTAAAAATAACTTTGTGATTCACACTGAAAGTTTTGTGAAGTCAATTCTATAACAATCCTTCCTTGTCCCTTGGGGAGAAAGGGGTACTTACCTTTTGTGACACTGGCATTCTTGGATTATGAACAGTTGCTGAAAATGCAGGGTTGTTTCCTGAACTATCAAACGTCCTTAAATCATCCCTGGAATCAGCAATCTGGAAAATGTGCATTTGTCAAGTCACATCTGCACAGGAACATGTCACGGTGCAGAACCTACAGCAGAAGCGTTACCCTCGACCCTCAAATCCTGAGCTGCTCACATGAAAGTTTTGAAGCCTTCCTATAAAACCGACAGCAAATACATGAGAAATAGCCTCTAAGGGAAAACAATCTATTTAAAAAGTCAAAAGACGATCAGAAGAACTCCATGGGAAAAAAGTCACTTGGCAAGTAAAGAAAGGATATAAAATATGCAAAATTTTAATCATTACCTTATTTTTCCAGTGGATAAGTATTTCAGTTTGTTTCCAGCAAGGTTAAATAAGATAGTCAATTCTCCTTTGTCCTAGAAATTATTACTATTCAAATGTAATAGTTGAAGCTTTCAGCGGAACTTGAGCAAGTTATATAGCTATCTTCTGTTCCCTTTCAGATAAGAGGCATTTATCAGGAAGCTCGGTGAAACTTGCTGCAGGTACCAGCATGTCAAAACAGGTTCAACTTGATGTTGTTTATACTTTCTTTGAGATTTTGGGTCACTGGTTTCCATATTTGGATCTCAAATGTCACAGCTTAAATACTATGCTGATATGCATTATTATTTGTAAAGAAAGTTGTTGTTGCTGTCTGAAACAGGAGCCTGCTGTGAGGCTTGTCGAGATTCCCCCTTATGGACAGATGACTTACGTGCCAAAGTTAGGAATACGACAAGGAAAAAAGTCTGAGAAAACTCAAATTTAGTTTTATATAAAAAGCTGCTCAAACGTATTGGTGAGATTTGTGCTAGCACAATTAACATACAAGTTTAACTTCAGGTCTTTTAAAGGAGTTTGGAAAAGCTGGCTTTACTAAATAGAGCTCCCTTATTGTATAAATACTATGACAGAAGAAAATGGCTTTTTTAAGCAATGTGAGGGATGGTTTGATTTGGAGAATTAACCATACTATTCAATAATGACTTTCTTTTAGAGAATATGTGGCTCCAAAAAGTCTCTCTGCTGTTGGGTAGAGCACTCGAAGCCCCCACTCATTTGTACTGCTCACCTTGCTTATGTCGGATTCAGATTTGCTGGAGCACATACTCTGCAGTTCCTTGACGAGATCTGCTTCATCATCCGAACCCAGAGACAGTCTCTGATCCAGATTCAACATCAATGATAGATCCTTCTCCAAAGACCTAACACGAAGTTCGGAAAAAGTTTTTCAAAGTGAGAGCAATTCCCAATATGGAAATCTAGACACTGTACATTTTTTGGGATTTGGTGTGGGGTAAGGAAAGAGTTTTTAATATTCTTCTAAGTATTTCATAAATGTCATTTAATGCAACAACCCACTCCCATAGTCTGAATGATTAGAATACTAAGGTAAGAAATCTCCATGGGATTTTGATAACTCCCACTCAAAATTCTTAATAGAATAAAATTTTATTTCACAAAGAAATCCACTTTCACTTACAACATTCTAATCTCCTTATTCTTCACTTTTCTTCTTTTTCCAAGGACAGATAAAAAACTAAGATGCTATACATTGTGGTATTGGAGACAGTGTGATATAATGGAACAAATACAAATTTCAAACCGGGCTGGACCACTTGCTAACAATATGGCCATGGGTGTCAGGTTTCCTTTTTAATTTTTTCTCCTAACATCTCCACCGTTCCCTTCTCTGTAAAGAATCCTTATATTGAATTTGCAGAGGTACCACAAGATTGGAAGAATGGGCTCCACTTGTACTCGCCATCGAATTGGTACTAACTGATGAACACTAGGGGGCTCACATGGCAGAAATACTCTCCAGGGATTGGGGGATGGGAGGGTAAACCCGCAACTAAAGGACAGGAGGAGCATTGTAGGGGGGAAGGGCATGCCTCTAACCCTTGCTTGGGGGAGGCAAGGACATAAAGTGTAACCGTAATGTTTGCACCCTCATAATACCCAGAAATAAAAAACAAAAAAATTTGAATTTTAGATAAGTAGCAGACTTTTTTAGCATATGTATGCCCTATACAATAAAAAGTTATTCAGTGTTTATCTGAAATTCAAATTTAACTATGTCCTACATTTTATCTGGCAAAAAAAAAAAATCCTTATATCTATATTATAGGGTTATTGGGAAAGTGATGTAAGCTATTGTACATAACAGATCTAACACTGGGCCTGGCAGAAAGTAGTTTTCTCTCTCTTTCTTCACCCTCCCATCTTCCATAATGTTGTGAACCAGGGTCCTGGATCCTAAATGTTACCTGCCAAGGGACAGGGCATACATTTATTGGGCTACAATGGGGACCTATTTACAAATTGCCCAAATGTTTCTATTCTTTGATTACCAAAAAAATTCATAAACTGAAACAATCAAAATTTCTTAAGAATAGCATAAGAATATAAATGAAATTATCATTGTAAACCTTCAGCACTTAAAAATAAGTCATGCTATGTTTCTATAAATTTGTGGAAAAAATCATTTAAAGATGTCTAAAAGTTCACCAATACAGGATTTTACCATATCGTTATGTCAAATGCATTAAACTTGATTAAAAAAATGAAGCCTATAATATTTCTAGCCTTATTCAATAATGCAAAATAGGCTTTATATTATTTAAGCTATGGGAACTTTTTTATAGATATCATTCATTTATTAGATTTCTCTTTAATACCAGCATTTGAATGACATCAGTTACTCTTAAAGAATCATACTGACAGCATAATCATTATACAAACTAATAATGAGAACATGGAACATTTAAAATAGTGATTGAAGTTACTTGATTTATCTTTACTGTCTGCTACGAGTTACATGTGAAAGGAGAACTTACTTTTGTTTTGACAGAGAAGCGTTCTTGTTACAATTCAGCTGTGATATAGTCTTATTTTTTATACCTGTGGAAAAAAATTGTAGTCATTTTCTATAGAGTGTGTCATTGTCCCTGAGCACCCTGAACTCTATTTAAAAGAAACAGACTATGGATTCTGCAGCACTTTCATACTGTTTTTGGATTAATATCCACCTCTCCAGGAGATCTTCCCCAGGGCACTGGGGCTGGGCACAGCCTCCTGTACTCAGGGAGTAACCAGCTCCCTCCCGTGCATTTAGGACCGAGCTCAGTACCACTCACAGCTCCTGAGGCTCAACTGAGGATCCAGATCTTTGTTTTTAGCAACAGCTTCTCACTAATCAAGTCTCTTTTGCCTTAGGTCCTTGTCAATGTACGGAAAGAGGAGTTTAACACCTGCCTTTTGATGATGGTAATCTCCCTTTCTCTACCTTTGTTTTCTTCTAAGGTCACTATGTAATCGAGTGTGGTTTTTGATACGTGCACCTGTTAATGGGCGTGGGGCATTAGCCATCCTCTGTAGAAATTTAACATAGCTCTGCATTATACAGAAAAGAGAATATAAATTGTATATGAAGAGTTATGGAATTTTAAAAAATACTGCAAATCATACCAATGTTTTTCAAATTGTAGATTATGACCCATTTTTTAAAGAACAGAATAGAAAATAGCCTGTATTGTTTGCCATAAGCATATTGACTTGTATCTGTTTACGCACAAATGCACAGGTGTGTGTGTACCAGTCATGATGTAAAATGTATTTCTCACTATGGGTTATGGTCGAGGTTTGAAAAACATGGTTACAAACCATTTCTACAATACTCCAAATTTGGTAAATGCATTAACACATTTAGTTGCTTCTCAGTGAATTCTAAAATTGCATTGATATTGTCGGCACAAATTTTCTCTGAAGAATGTTTTTAAAAAGTAAATTGAATATATCCTCATTAAAAGGTGATCAAAACCACTGTATGCATTTCTTTACCCACGCTTCTGTTGCTACAGTCTGGAAGCACTGACTTTCTATTAGTTATTGTAGATGCACAGCCCTGGGCCCTGCCAGAAGCCTGGGGTCCACAGCATCAGCCTTGCTGTTTTAGGTCAGGAAAGGAATGGGCTGTGTCTTTGCCAAATTTTATGAGCTTTCGCAGTAATCTGCATACAAAGGGATTCCAGTTTTGGTATTTTTTTTTTCTAGCAATGTCAAAAAACAAAAGCAATCCGAACATAGTTGGTTAAAAACCATCAATGGACTGACCGATGAATTATATATTTTGTAAAATTAGCTTTTAAATTTTATAAATCTCTATGTTGAAGTCAGTGTAGGTTCTTGTAGCATAGCTTTTATTAATCTTTCAAAGAGGTTTCTTGCTTCAAAGAATATTTGACATACTAAAATGAATGAAAATATAAATGAAATTAAAATCATTTATATTTCAACTTTTTTATATTTAGCATAGTATAGTTCTCTGACTTAGACTTATTTCCGTAATATTGCTTTAAATTCATTCATTTTATTGATTCTGTTTGTCAACTCTAAAGCATATACTGGCAACACTTACTGTTTAGGCAATTATTTAGCTCAAGAAAGCTGGTCCTAAACTCTACAGAAATTCTAACAAACTTGCAAATGATATAGTGAAGAGCCCCACTGGGTGTCCAGTTATCTGAGTGCCACAGGATTAGTTGGCATGGACTAACCAAACAGCATTGAACTTGCAAGAAACAAAAACACAGATTGCAGAAACCCATGTTTCCAGGAGAGGTGACTTAGAGGAGGTGGCCAGGGGTTCTGAACCTGAGTTCTGTTATCTGTAAAGGGAGATAATCATCGTCATCACCTTAGAGCTCTTTTGTACACTGAAAGGGCTAAGAGCAAGTGAAAAGTATACCCTTCCTACAGAAAGTCATCTGGGAAGTCCTGATACTATATTGGGGGGACTGAAGTCCAGTGACTCCTACTTCCTGAATCAAATACTCCAACTTTGGGAGGTAATGAAAAGCTCTTGCTATCAAAACATACTATTATCAATATACAACACTTATGTTTAAAGAAGTATAAGGAAACTCCTTAATCACCAAAAAAAAATTGCTATCATGCACTTAGAGTACTTAGAGAACCCAAGCATATGGTTAAAAATATTAAATTTTATTAAAATTAATAAAATACAAACTTAAGTATGAAAACCTATTCATGACTGAAAGCAATTTTTTAAGAAATTTTAGGCATCATATTATTTTACCTGGAAACCCCACTGTTATGAAGTTGGCATAAAATTTCACAAAACAAATACTTTGAAGGGAAAGGCAAATGAATTACATAGATCAGACATCCACAGTGCATGAGAGATGGAAACATCTTTTCTTATTCAAATTTGGATTTCCTTTGGGAAGGACATTTATAATTTGTATAATTGCTGATTATCCTATTATCGGTGCCAAAAAGCATAGGTCTAACATCAGGAATTGATGTGTTATATTTTGTTAAAATGAAAACATATATTTCTTTCTTTTTCATATGTGATGTCCCATCATATGGAATCTGTCTCATGATTTATTAGAATGTGAACTCTACGAAGGCAGGGCTTTCCCCCTCCTGCTGTTTTCACTGCTCTATTTCCAGTGCCTGGAATAGAACCTGGCACATGGTATATATCATATATGAAAAAGAAATACGTAAAACTGACTCACTCGTAAAGGCCTTAAATGGGTATCAAATATGTCTCTATACATATTTTTTTAATGTATAAGGTTGGCTTTGGAATAACACAAAAGGAGAGAAATATGGCCAAATGCGATGATTTTATTATGTGAATTTAATTCTAGATACCAAGAAAAACAAATTAATGAAAAGCAAATGACCATTCACAAGACAAAGATAAATTTAATTTTGGAATTCTAGTATAAAAGTGGTATTTCTCAAGAGGCTCCCAAATATTTTTGGAAATGTAGCTACTATATATAGTTGCTTATTGCATGCAAATGTGCATTGAAATACTTAGGACTTTGTTTTGCTGAGTGCATAGTGATACAGATCAAAGCACATTTGCATTCCGACACCAGATCAGGAATGCTCACCTCCTCCTAGGCGCGCCCACTCCCTTACCTTCGTTGCTCAGGTCTGGCTTATTCCAGGTGGGGGAAGAGAAACGGCCAGATTTCCTGCGAGGACTGGTGTTCACCTTTCTCCAGGCACCACTCTCTTTCTTCTTGCTACAACTGTTATAAGTTGAAACCAAGGATAAAGGAAAACTTCCTCCTTTGAAATCGGCTGTATGCTGGTCAAGCTCTGAAACAATACGAATCACAGCAGTGATAATACAGTTTCACAGAGTAAAGCAAAATATATTTCCAATTACCAAAGATACAGACTCTTCAAAAGCACGGACCTGCTTAATTACCCAAGCCAGGGTTTTATGAATCAGCACAAACTTTACTTGGAGTTCTGGAATTTAAACCTGAGCCAATAATTAAGAACAGTTCTGGCGTAATGTTGTGAAACATATGTTAATTTCTCTAGTTATAGAGAGAAAAAAGAATGCTTCCTAAAAAACAAATTCCAAGCAGTATTACATAAGGGTGTGAATTTCCCCTCCTCCCTGAGACATACCTGCTCTGGGGAGGGGACAGCCATGCAGCACAGCTTTATTAAGCAAGATGCTGAGAGCAGCTTTAACCACAGCTTGCTGTCCCTGGCTAGGGTGTTTTTTAGCGTTTGTCTGCCCAAAGCCAGGTTGTCTTTTCACGGAGGCTCTTGACAATATTGCTTCTTGAACTCTGGGTGCGATGACTGCATTCCACAGCTTAGACATCCACCTAGCAAGGGAGAGGCAGATTCATCAGTTAAGAGCAGGCTTCTCAATAATTACACACAATTCTATAAAAGGACAGATCTGAAGACCATGGGTAAAAAACCACAAGTATTTCTATAGATGTGCTACCTTTTTTGGGTAGTTTTGGAATAAGTGAAAATGTCTAATACCAAAGTAGTTTGCATTTGCCTCAAAGATACAACATAATTTCAAATGAAACTGTTTACATGTCTCTTTCATGGTATTAAACAGAAATCTATAAATCTAATAAATGAACGACATAAAAAAATGTTCTCAGCTTAATACAATTTAATATAAAGGCTATTTTGCTTTTAGTTTATTGAATAAGGCTACAAATATCATAGGCTTCATTTTTTTAATCCAGCTTACTGCATTTGACATAAAGATATGGAAAAATTCTGTATTTGTGAACTTTTACAGTCTTTACATGATTTTTCTCACAAATTTATAGAAACAGCATGAATCAATGCTTGAGTGTTTGCTAAGTGAGTGAATGCATGAATAAAGAAATACATGGAAAGGAAGGTAAAGATTGAAGAAGTCTGGAAAAATGCAATTTCCTAAAAGTCTGTGTCCAAATAGCTTAAACTTACTTGTCATATTTCCTTAATAAGGTATACATCTATTGCATTTTAATATTTCTGAAATTGGGATACATTATAATTACTGGCAAATGAAGTATGCCTGCCCCAAGGCCAGGGTTCATTGTTGCACGTGGGTGGGCTGAGTCCTACAGACAGTAAATTCAACCAGCTATCAACTCAGGTGGACTCCTTGCATTAATGGCCCTAAACAGTGGGAGTTTAGCCCAAATTTGGAGCACTTAATGACAATTAAAATTCCTTCAAAAAAGATTAGCTTTGTTGCAGTATTTAAAAAGTTCTGTAATTAATGGCTGTAGAAATAAAACTACATCTCCCAGGACAGGAAAATTTTCAAAGCTATTAGATATTGGCACAAAACTTAAAAGAATTGTCAGAAACTATTACCCATGTGGTAAGCATCCATCTACTGTAAGCTTCTCTGTTAATATATAGTGATACGTAATTCAAGTAAAAAAAACAAAACTATAATAGGGAATAGAAACAAAATTCTGGTATTATACGACATGAGTCAAAATTATAGTTATTCATAAAATTGCTAATGGTGTAAAGATAATCGGCTGTTGGGATGCCATTCTCCGTGGCATTTCTGCACATCTTGTGTCAGCTTTGATTCTGGACTCTCTTCAGATTTGGAAAACAGATAAGTGTCTTATTCTGGAGCAGAGGGCAGATGTTTCCTGATCAGGATTATATTTCTGCCCAGAACACCAGAAAATGTAGAATCAAATCTGCTAATCACAGAACCCTTACTAAGCTGGATGTTGACACTTTTTTCCTCCTTTCAATTTCTTGCTGATTTTCTATTTCATTAACTGCATTGTGTCTATGTCTGTTGTCAAAAGCTGCTTCCCAGGAAAACATAGTAAGTACTGTACATAAGTCTCAATCATGGAGGAAGCTTTTCAATTCATCAGCAGAAGGAAGGGATTTTGGTGGGGGTGGAGAGGTACATAAAATCCTTGCTATTAGGTTGGTGCAAAAGTAATTGCAGTTTTAGCATTATTGAAATTTACCGTTTGCTTTTGGAATACATTCTTAAATAAATGTGGTTATGTTATACATCATTCTGATGTGCATTTCTTTTTTTTTCGCTAATGACTTATTACTTGTGGTTTATATTTATTTGAGACTATGGAAATGATGTTAGGCAAAAAGCAAATTTTAGCAATTTTCTTATTCGAGTTCAAAATGGGTTGGAAAGCAGTGGAGACAACTTGCAACATCAACAGTGCATTTGGCTGAGGAACTGCTAACGTACGTACAGTGCAGTGGTGGTTCAAGAAGTTTTGCAAAGGAGATGAGAGCCTTGAAGATTAGGAGCGCAGTGGCTGGCCATCGGGAGTTGACAATAACCAATCGAGAGCCATCATCGAAGCTGATCCTCTTAAACTACACGAGAAGTTGCCAAAGAACTCAATGTGGACCACATTCTATGGTCGTTTGGCATTTGAAGCAAATTGGAAAGATGAAAAACCTCCATAAGTGGGTGCCTCGTGAGCTGACTAAAAATCGAAAAACTCATCGTTTTGAAGTGTCCTCTTCTTGTACGCAACTAAGAACCATTTCTCGATTACATTGTGATGTGCAATGAAAAGTGAATTTTATATGACAACCAGCGACGACCAGCTCAGTGGTTGGACTAAGAAGCTCCAAAGCACTTCCCAAAACCCAACTTGCACCAAAAAAAGGTCATGGTCACTGTTAGGTGATCTGCTGCCGGTCTGATCCACTACAGGTTTCTGAATCCCGGTGAAACCATTACATCTGAGAAGTATGCTTGGCAAATCCATGTGATGCACTGAAAACTTCCGTGCCTGCCGCCAGCATTGGTCAACAGAAAGGGCCTAATTCTTCTCCACGACAACTACCAATGGGGCACGTAGCACAAACAATGCTTCAAAAGTTGAACTAGTTGGGCTATGAAGTTTTGCTTCATCCACCCTATGCACCTGACCTCTCGCCAACCTACCATTTCTTCAAGCATCTCGATAACTTTTTGCAGGGAAAACGCTTCCACAACCAGCAGGATGCAGAAAATGCTTTCCAAGAGTTTCTCAAATCCTGAAGCACGGATTTTTATGGTACAGGATAAACAAACTTATTCATTGTTGGCAATAATGTGTTGATTGTAATGGTTCCTAATTTTGATTAATAAAGGTGTGTTTGAGCCTAGTTACAATGATTAAAAATTCATGGTCCAAAACTGCAATTACTTTTGCACCAACCTTGATAAAATTTCTCACATTAGAAATTACTCAGGAGACACTGCACAGCAAGGCAAACATGGCTTTGATGAGAGTTTTGTAATAGATAAAATCTTACCCAGCTCTTGGCAAGAATATAATTGCCTTAGAAACTACATAACAGAGATGTCGTGGTCATCCTCTGACAGCGCAGAGCACTGGCACTCTGGGTTGGGGACAGGAGATGAGGGAAGGCAGCCTGGCCAGCATTCTCTCTCTCAGACATCCCAAACTTGCCATGGTTCTACTTTAAGAAGGCAAATAAGGAGAAACGGCACTTACTTCACTGTTGCTTGGGCATGTCCTGGGACTATAGGACAAGACAGGAAATACTTTGGCCCAAGAAGTGCTTCAGGTGTGCCCAGACGGGCCAGGCAGGAGTTGAGCTGACGCCAGACAGACAGAGCCCAGGCGATGGTCTTGCACACAGGATCACAGTGGGAGGGCACCTGACCTCTGAACTAGAGAGACCAGGAGGTAGAACAGGGCTCGGTTTAGAATGATGCTTCTTTTCCTTTGGGTTTTAGAAGTCAAAAATTAAAAATATAAAACTTTATGAAACAAAAATCTAGCTGAATCTGACTGAACCTTACTTAGGGTGGATGAATGAGGGATAGCTAATAACACACACTATTAACAGTAGGTGTGTTAACGTGTTAGTGTGATAAGTATTTTTCTCAATTTTTTTTTGAGACAGAGTCTTACTCTGTTGCCTGGGCTAGAGTGCCGTGGTGTCAGCCTAGCTCACAGCAACCTCAGACTCCTGGGCTCAAGCATGCTCCTGCCTCAGCCTCCCAAGTAGCTGGGACTACAGGCACACGCCACCACACCTGGCTAATTTTTTCTATTTTTTTTTTTTTGAGACAGAGTCTCGCTCTGTTGCCTGGGCTAGAGTGCCATGGCTTCAGCCTAGCTCACAGCAATCTCAGACTCCTGGGCTCAAGCATGCTTCTGCCTCAGCCTCCCCAGTAGCTGGGACTACAGGCATGCGCCACCACACCTGGCTAATTTATTCTCTCTCTATATATATTTTTAGTTGTCCAGATAATTTCTTTCTATTTTTAGTAGAGACAGGGTCTTGCTCTTGCTCAGGACGGTCTTGAACTCCTGACCTTGAGTGATTCTCCCGCCTAGGCCTCCCAGAGTGCTAGGATTACAGGTGTGAGCCACCATGCCCGGCCTAATTTTTTCTATTTTTAATGGAGACGGGGTCTTGCTCTTGCTCAGGCTGGTCTCAAACTCCTGAGCTCAAGCAATCCTCCTGCCTTGGCCCCCAGAGTGCTAGGATTACAAGAATGAACCACCGTGCTGGTCTTTCTCATTTAATTCTCACCACAAGCCTGAGGCAGGTATTTCTACCCCATTTTACGTATCAGGAGACTGAAGTGTGAAGAAATAATCTTGCCCATTGTTCCATAGGTAATAGGTGGCAAAGCTAGAGCTACAGTTTATTTTCATTATGGCATAATTGACAAAAATTATATATTTATGGTGTGCAATGTGGTACTTTTATATATATGGATACCTTACCAAGGTTATGGAAATAACCAAAATTTTCATGGGACAATAACCCAGGGTTCTTGGGATGGCAAAAATTTGGTGTGTGTGTGTGTGGAGGGGGTGGGTGGTGAGTGGGTAAGGGATAGATGTTTGTGTGTATTTAAAAGTAAACAATCAAACCTATATTACTATTTTCTGGGTTAGGATGAAGGATAATCATAGATTGGGTATTTTTTACATACTTTTAAGAGAATTTCATGTAATGGAATAGCCTCATGTTTCCACTTTAAAACGGTAACTCAGTTATTGATTTAGGGTTTTGATTTTAAGTTAAAAGGGATAAGATAATTTTACTAAGTTTATGTAATGGTACAAAAATTAAGAACATTTGAATCGATGGATTTATAAACTTAATTTTCTGATTTTATAAGTGTTAAGTACTTAGGAAGATTTGTTTGTTAGACAGAAGTTCTTAAAAAGAAAATGTATTAAAGTTTTAAAGACCAATTAAATTGTTTAAGGCAATTTAATGAACTAAGTTAGAACTGTCCCTTCAAAGGTGATTGTTAAATTTTGCTAGATTTATACAGAGAAAGATAAAAGCTTGAGGGAAAACTGGGTATTTGGGTGTGCAACTCTAACACACGGAATACATCTTAAATAGTGCTTGAATAATCTCTCTGGAATAAAAACTGTCCTCCAAGGTCTCAACAGCCCACAATGACGGATCCTTTCTAAAGGCCTGTCTTTCCATGTGAACGCTAGCTCTATGAGGGTGGGGAGAACCCCTGTCCTCTTCCACAGTCCCCAGGCCAGTGGCAAATATTTACTGAATAAACAATTACCACTGTTCTGAAGTATCTCAAACAGAAGTCTACAACTGTACTCATCACACTGTGTTTGGATGATCAGTTTCCATAGCTATAGGTCCTTCGATCCTGGTACTAGGTCTTCCTTGCTCTGCCACAGAGGACTTCAAAAATGCTCTGACTGATGGACTGGATGAACAGACTGAGAAGTTCTAAGTCTGGACAGCTGATAACGAGAAGGGGAAGGAAGCTGGGAGTTAGGTGTGGGGGCAGGACGTGTTGAATTTGGTTATATGAGTAGTTTAAGGTGGACCACAGTATACAGACCTGTAGCTGATTACAAGAAATTAACACAAAATAGATTAGTAAGCAGTTGAAGGAGAAATTTGGATGAATTCTTAAACGTCAATTCTGTAAGAAATCATTCACATGTATACAGAGTATCTCATAGGGCCTTGCAAATGGTATTCCAAAAAAGTTTTTGAATTAATGAAATAAGAATGACATTAAATATTTTATATTTTGAGTAAGTAATAAATATATATTTGCTATATCTGGATCTATGGCATGCTTAAACTTGTATTATGATAATGTAAAAAATTTTAATTTCTCTAAAAGGAAGGTATCAACTAAAATGCTAATATGACCAAAATGTACAGAGTTTCTGTCAGCACAAAGAAATTTGTCTTCAAAATTTAAAATGTGCAGATTTTAAGTAATACTCTATAACACAATCTAATGGGAGCAATTCTTTTTAGAATTGTGTTTTATAAAATCAAGTCCCTTTTTAGTGGTATAGAGGGTTCACAAAAGGACAAAGATGTATTTACTATTAGGCAAAATATCCCTCAATTAGAAGTCAGATATAGTAATTAATGTATTTTATAAGAAAGGAGTGTCACATAAATCTTTGCTTTACCAAGTAATTATGATGTTCAGAATGAGGACAATTGTGAATGTTGGTGTGTCCTATCTGAAGGAAATAATGTGGCCAAGGGAGAAAAAAGAGCGATTCAGTGATACTAGCAGCTCTGTTAAATTGACGACTGGGTTATGTGATATCAATTTCCCTTCTCTTCAGAAAAGGAATAATTATTATATATGTCTCACTTTCTTTGATATTTTTTCAGAAAGAATTCCGAGATCATATATTACAATGCATGATCATTGAATACTCATTTCCTACTAAAAAGTATAATTATTTGTTATTATATACTAGTAGGAAGCCTTGTCTTGTCCTGAAAGGTCTATTTTCTTATGTCTCTGTAAAAAATTGGACGAAGAGATTGTGATCAATTGCCAGTGTTCTGTAAGCGCCCACAAAGATTAGGTTCTGTGACTTTACACGATTTCTGATGTTTTGCAGTAATCATTTGTTCCCATTGTACACTTACCCCGAGGAAGGTTTTATTAAGTTACTTGAAGTGATTCGTGGTAAATGAAAGGCATTGCCCTTTTCTTCCTTTCTATTCTTTGCAGCACACCCCACTCTCAAACACAATGGAGAACAGAGTGGAGCTTGAAGCTTGGAACTTTCCTTTCAAAATAAGCTAAATCAATCCTTTTCAAACTGTGTTTATCAGAAAGCTGGTGGGAAGGGAGGTACATTTTACCTGAAATAGTGCCAATCCTACAGAATTGAAGCTGGGATCTTTTGTGATCATTTATGTACATTATTTTTGGCAACAAGATGTAAATATTAGCAATGATGAAAGTGATGGAAGTATCAGTAATTTGCAAAGCTACAGACCTATGACTGTCTTTACCTGACCTTTCCTCCTACTCGTGGAGATCATACAAGCACTGTGCCTTGGCCAGGAGCATCTATTTATGGCCAGGCAACGGACTTTAACATAACTTGGGATAGAAGATTTCTCTAATTAGGAATTTCAGATATTAATTCAAATCAGCAGTGGCCAGCACCGATCACTGAACTGCCAAAAGCCATTCCCATCTCACACTTTCTCCCCCAATCCCTGCTTTCCCTGTCCCCAGCACACATGCATGCACATTCACTAACGCAACAGACATAGAACTTTGTAAGAGGACTTGGTGAAGAGCTTCAGTCTTGGGAAGGTGGGCCTGGCTATGGTCTCGGACTGAGGGGTGGGCTGGTTAATGAAAGATTAAAGGGAAGTCTTATGTTACTGGAAGTTTCTGGAAAAGTGCTTTCCTCCCTGATAAGGAGGAGACTGAAGAAGCTGAAGCTTTTTATCCTTTTCTGCATCCTGCTTTCTGCCTTTGAAGGTGTTTCTATGAGGGCATGGTGCGGTCTTCAGGGGAAGGTCAAGAGATTCCTGCAGACTGGGGACCTGAGGTACTGATCACCCACCATAAGACATCTGGTTATATGGGGGGGGGGGCTCTTTTTGTGAAGCAGCTGGCAGTGGAGTGTTTTGTTATTTGCAGCTTAAAATACTGCACTGATACAATGATGACACTGTCCTTCCAATATGGTCCATCCTGGAGGATTAAATGAGAAAATCTTACTAAATGGAGCTCTATTATTTCAAATCCACCCTGACACTCAGCTATTAGCCCAATTTAAGACTATTAAATAATGATATGTTGGATTTGGTCAGCTGTAAATTACTTTTGTTATTTGGGAGACTCCAGAATACCTACATTATTATTCTGTGAAAAATCACCAGAAATTATCACTCTTGAAAAAAATGTGTCAAAAGATATAGAATTCTACTTTTTCATGTGGCTTTTTTATATTCACCATAGTGTAGTGTAACAGCCCTATATTAAAACTTGTCTGAATGGATGTGTAATGCTCTGAAAGCTCTAAGGAAGCAGTAAGTTTTCTTTAAGAAGAGGGATTGATTCTCTAATCAAACCTTTTATAGCATTTACAACTTGGCAAGATTCCTTGAGAACAAGTAATAACTACAGTAAAACCTATTTATTTTTTCTTGTACTTAATATAGTCCAGAAACTATTACAGGTTTCACATTCATTATCTTATTTAACCCTTGAACATCTAACAGTTTCACTTGGCCCAGGCCACACAGTAAGTGGTTGAACTCAAACCCAGATCTCCTGACAACCAAAAGCCCTGGTCTCCCGGCAACAGGCTGCAGCTGCTGTTTGGTACCTTATTTACGAGCTTCCTTCCTAGGAACCTCTGCAGCAGTCCTTGCATGGGCTCGCCATCCCACCGCAGCTGCACCCAGCGGAAGTGCTGCTGCACCAGCAAGTCGGAGCCCTGCAGACAGGCCTTGGCAATGGTTCCCATCAGGAAGCAGTTCTCGTGGAAGTAGTAACATTCAGACATCCCGTTTCCTAAAATAAACCAAAAGCAATGGCCCAACCTTAGCGAGTCTTATTATGGGGGCAAATGCAAATTAAAATCGGTTAAAGAAGAACATGAAGTATGTAACATGTTCTCTAGGGAACAGAAAGATCGGAATATCACAGAAGCTTCTCAGTGTGGTCTCTCTACCATTGTTACCTTTCTGGAAAGTACAGGGGCTTTCAGTGCTGCGAATTTCAAGAGGCGCCAAAAAGTCCCCCAGTAACTCAGACAATGAAGATTTTTCCAAATTCTCTAAGATGATTATGATTTTCTTCTTAACAGGAGATTGTTTCACTGGGATCAGACAAGCTGTGGGCAAAAAGGAAACTCGGTGATTAAAGCTTTCACAAAACCTACACAAATTAGCAAAAATTAAAAAGTCAAAGATGTAAAATGTTAGCAAAGATGTGATATAATGACAATGTTCTTAGATTGCTGGGGAGTATAACAATTCTGGAAAAGAGTTTGGCAGTATTTATATGTTTGAAGACACACACACATGCACGCGCGCGCGCACACACACACACACACACACACACACACACACAATGATCCAACACTCCTGGTTCCACCGCAGGTCCCAAATGGAATCAACCCCTGTCCATCAACAATACAATGGATAAATAAGAGCATATTCCTACAATAAATACGAAAGCAAACAAATTACAGCCATCAGTAACAACATGGAAGACTATCCCAAACAATATATCAAGAAGCAAACCACTAAAGAATATATACAATATGATTTCATCATGCAAAGTTTAAAATAGGCAACACTAAATATATAATTTAGGGATTCATACACAGGGAGTAAAACTATACAGAAAAACTTAAAAAAAAATGGTTATCACAAAAGACAGAGTAGTGGTTCCCTCCAGACAGGAGGTTTTGTGATAAGGAGTGAGGCACACAGCCACGTTCTGGAAGCTGAGAATATTCTATTAATATTTCTTGGCATTTTCAGTGGTTAAATGGTTATTTTATTCATTGATCTGTAAGTATCAATAGTATGTATTTTATGTATGTATATTTCACAATACAAAAGGTTAAAAGCCCTTAAATAACCTCTAAATTACTCATGTAAAATGTTCATAAAATCAGGTACACAGGACTTCAGAGAGATAAAGCAGACCCCTCCCTTCATTTTACAGATCTCAGAGAGGCAGAAGTGATTTGACTAAAGTTTCAGAAACAATGGTAAGGAAGAAGTAAAATCTAGTAAAATATTTTAGTATTCCTTCTATTTAGGATGGCAGGGACTGTCTTCATATAAACCTAAAATGAAAGACTGAAAGTAAATGGAAGATTATTATGTAGGAAATGAATAAGCCAGTGCACAAAACATAGTTAAAACAGTGCCTGGCACCTACTAAGCAGTCAAATGCTATTAATATTTTAGTTAAAATATGTATAGCATTTCCAATATAGCAAACATTTAATTAAAAAATTAAAATCATGCTGGGTGCGGTGGCTCACGCCTGCAATCCCAGTACTTTCGGAGGCCAAGGTGGGAGGATGGCTTGAGGCCAGGAATTTGAGACCAGCCTAGGTAACATAGCTCTACAAAAAATAGAAAAAAATTAGCTGAGCATGGGTGGTGTGCACCTGTAGTCCCAGCTACTCAGGAAGCTGAAGCAAGAGGATCACCTGAGCCCAGAAGTTTGAGGTTGCAGTGAGCTATGACGACGCCACTGCATTCTATTCAAGGTGACAGAGACTTTGTCTCAAAAAAAGAGAAGAACAAAGCCACTTTTTAAGTTTTTAGAAGATTCTAAAATGCCCGTCTTAGCCAAATTAACTTTGTAAAAAAGAAGGACCAATTTAAAATACTTGAGAGTAATATTATCAAGTATTCTGCTTTTTACAAATACTCCTGATAGTATATTCTCTAGTCCTCTTTCAAATAAATGGCACAGGCAGAGGAACAGAGGCTGGGGGCACTGTCCCAGAGGGCCTGGGAAATCACATCAAGGTCAGAATAGCCGCAGGAGTGGCATGACGGTGAGCTCAGAGCTGATCCAGACCGCAGGCCGGGACTAGGCCGGACTCTTGGGTTGGAGCAGACACAGCTGTGGACAGCACAGTGGCAGTCTGTGCCTTTAGCCTGGGCTCCAGTTAGAATCACTCGGGACTCATCCCAGCGATTCTCAGCGATTCTGATTAAACTGGTCTGTGCTGAGCCTGGGGCATTGGCATTTTGTAAAAGTTCCCTGACAGCTGGAATGTACACCTAAGGGTGAGACTGGCTAATATGAAGCCTCGGGACCCAGCCAAAGAGGCAAAATGAAAGACCCGCAATGTCAGGTTAGGAGAGAGAAATGACCAGCTGTGGGACTCAGTGGGAGTCTTTAAGGAGAGGGATAAACAGAATTTGTCTCCTCCTCTGAGATCCTCACTCTGGTGTGAAGGTTGGGTGGAGAGGAAATAAAGAGGAAAACACATATACTAGGCTCTTACCGCTGTGGTTAAAGCAAGAGACGGCAGGAACCTCACGCAGGGCCAAGCCATGGGATGAAAAGGCATTTTCAGAGAGAATCAATAAGTCTCGGTGGGTGACTTACTGAGAGAGGAGCAGAGAGGAAGTATCAGAGACAACCCTGAAGTCCCCACCAGACAAGAGGCCATGTGGTTAGTGGAGGCAGAGAGCACACGACCACGAACGTACTTGGGGAGGGGATGGGTGATGGGTTCTGTTTCAGGTCTGATGTGTTTGATGAGTGAAGTGTCCCGAGAGGTCCAGGAGGTGGTGGGACATGCGGATGCGCACATCCAGGGAGGATTCAGGCTGGAGATAAGATAAATGAATTCACAGGACTACAGGAGGTCTCTTGGAAGCAGATAATAAACTCACTGTCCCGGGTCCGCAAGCAAGGACTGTATTGCTAATGACTTAATTAACCCCACATTTAATGGACAGTTTGCGCGCTAGACAAAAAGGGGGTAGGGTTACTATTCATAATCATTGGATTACGTTTCCACCTCATCTTTATCTTGGTCTCCCTTGAAGTACTGATCAAGGGTCCACTAGTGTGGGTTTCTTTGGTTTGCCATCGACGCAGCTGTCCTCATTGCCTGGGTTTTTCATTAGCACCTACTTCTCTATCAGATCACTCACATTCAACATCCTCAGACAAGTTGGTGCAAAGGTAAATTTTATTTTACTTGAGAAATAGCATGTGTCTGGTTCAGGTGATTTGGCATGGTTTCAGGTCTAAAATATTAACCAACCACAGAAGCAGGAATTCATTAGTTTCAAGAATTAACCCGTCTCTGACCAGGATTTAAGGAGATGTGAAAGGAAGCCGTTCACTTCATGTTAAATCAGATTCCCTTTTACCTGTGGCCCAAAAGTCAGCCATTGGGATTCCCTTTGCTTTATGATACCTCAAAGCTCTGTTTCTGAAACTACTCTTTTCGTCCTTTTTTTCTTCCAAGAACAACAAGGCTACATCAGCCTTGCTCTTCCCCTGCAGGTGGGTAATTTTAATTGGACACCTTCTTTGGGAGGCTCAAGGCTACACCGCAGTTTTGTGCAGCCTTATAAAGTCCTGGATAGTTATTAATAGTTCTACAGCGACACTTACTGGTTTAAAAATAACTGACACGTCACATTTTTAGTTAAACCCCAACTTGGTGACTTAAAGTCTATAATCTCCTTTTTGGGGACAGAAAACAGTCCCTCTTTTATTCTGCCACTTAAATCAAGGCTCTGCAGGCACGATGCTCTGAGAGTCCAAGTGAGAAACGCGGGACAAACCTTCAAAGCGCCTCCACCAGTGCAGGGTCCAAGGAGGTAAGCTCATTATGGAAAATCCAGTTGCCATATTCTCCTACTACAATCACAGTAGTTCCATCCTTATTACTTCTAAAAAGGAAAGTTCTCTCAGGAATTCGAAGTATTATTTTAAAATACTCTAGTGTTTAATTTTTTTTTTATTACTTACTGTCACATGTAATTTGGAAAAGAATCTGTCACGCTAACCCAATTCCATACCTTACACTGAGGAGAAATTTGACCCAATTCTAATATGCATCCCCAGCCTCCTTACCAAATAACAGAGTCTTGTGATGTGACTCTCACACCAGGCAACACGAGAGAGAAAATGTTATTTGAAAATAAACACAAAGTAATAATTCATGCTGCAATCGGTGCTGTGTCATTCTCTTTGAAGTGTTCTTTTATGCTACATCCTTTTCTTCATTGGCACCATTTTAATTCACTATTTAAGTTTTAGATTTTTTAAAGTTAATCATTCAAAATACTTCTGCTACTCTTCCTTCCCGTACTTGTTGCGTGCATACTTCTTTTATTCATTCTGTGACTTTTTGCCGGCTTTCTCCTACGGAATCGTAGAGAGGAGCAAATGAGGTAACACATGTGCTCAGTGGAGGATAAAAGTTCAACATTCCAACCCAGGCAAACCCAAGTATTTTAAGTCTCTTTCTTGAGAGCAAATAAGGTTAAAAACCAGGAGTGTATATAGATTACCTCGCAAATCGGTGTCTTCCTCACTCGTAGTCGTGCCATTTGATCACTTTCATTTCTTGGTAAAAGAGCAACAGCGTGGCTCATAGATCCTTTCTGTGCCCTTGTTATTCTAAAAGCTGGAGTGGAACAGCCTGGGAAACCCTTTCCCTCATCCAGATCGCTGCCTTCTCTCCCGTGTCCTCCTCCATCAGCTCTCGACCAAAGGATCATTCCCTGTCATGTGCTTTCTGCAGGCTGAAAGAACCGACCCACACCCACAGCTGGGTCCTTTCCTCTGGCTCACCGGAGTTCCCATGCATGGCTGCTGTCCCGTCCTGCTCTCCTAAAGTGTCTGTTCTCCATTATCTTTTCATCTGTCATCAGTCAATAGCAGTGAGAACACTGTGGCACTGCTGGAGTGAGTTTTAGGAGCTAAAGATGGACAGCAAGAGAGGCCAGCCATAATGTTCCTGAGTAACATTCTGAGAGCTTGAGCCTTCATCCTGGAGCCATTGATCGGAGTATAACACAGGGAAGTGTCATGAGTGGTTTTGGGTCCTAGAGTGAACCTCTGGACGCCCTGAATAGGGCCTGTGGAGGGAGTGTGACCAGAGGAAGCATGAAGGGCTAAGGCTGAGGCCTCCCCAGACCCTTGAACAAGAAATGACAGGTGGCAGGGGGAAGAGAGGCCAGGAGGAGGAAAAGAGATAAAGAAAGCACATTTGACAGACCTTAGCGACTGCCGGGACATGGAGAACGGGGAACTGAGGCTCCCGCAATGCCCAGCTTGCTAACTGGGGCAACCGCAGTCAAGATCTTAGCAGATGAACCTTGTATTTGTGTCTTAGTTTTATTATTAAAAAGTGAAGAAGATATTAAAACTCATAAATTAAGCCAAATAACAGAATAGAAGTCCTTCTGTATTTGGAGATGATACACCATTTCCTACTCTTCTTTCTTGAACTCAGAGTGGAGATTTTTTTGGTCTTGGCTTATGGTTGAAAAACTTCATTTTTCAAATTCAAATCACTCTATCTTTATGTCTTGTCGTCAGTGACTCTCTTAACAACTCCTGTCTCTCTAATCTCACTTCTTCCTACCTCCACTCTAAGCAAGTTCTTCTACTTGCTGACACCTGAATAGGACTAAGAATTCCCTTTTTCTTTGCCTATGCTATTTTCTGCACCAGAAAATTCACCCATTCATTCAACAGAAAATTATTGGCAATTAGTATACAAGGCTAAATAGAATAAGCTACAGTACCAACCTTCAAGGAGCTCATAATATATGTGTGTGAGGCAAGGCGAAACCCCAAATAACACCCTCACGGCCCTGGCCTATGGTTGGGTGGAGCACAGAAGTACAAACAAGTCTACAGTTGGTCACTCGAAGGACACATCACATCCAGAGGGATCAGAGAATGCTTCGTTTGAGGTGTCCTTAAACTATTTTAACAGAGGCTTTTCCTGTAGTTTCCAGAAGGGCAGAGAACACATCTGTTTTAATCACTACATACTACTGTGCATAGTTCTTGCCACATGGGAGCCATGATAGGTGTGTGGGATGAGGGAAGTTCACACATTTACTCTGTAATTCTAGCGGAAGCCGCAGCATGAACGTGGAGAGTGGAAAAGTAAAGGACATGCAGGCTAGGGAAGAAACACCATATCCTGCTGGAATATACACATCTATTTAAAAAAGGTCAGATAAGCAAGTCAGGCGGATCCATGCCCCAGAAATGGAAGGCCTTGAACAGCGTGCACTTAGCTCACTGGGCGGCGGAGGGATGGGGGTGCATGTGCGGAACTCATGGGAGGTTTTAACCAGAGGTCTGCACCTGTGAGGAACGCTCAGGGCGGAGAGCAGGAGGCAGAGAAGCCGTTCACATGGAAGCAGATGAGTTACAGAGAAGGGAGCACAAAGTAAGACGGTGCCAACGGAATGGATAAAAAAGCAGATTGAGACTGACTCGGCAGGATGTGACCAGGGACTGACTGTGGGGCAAAGGTGAAAGGTCTGTAAATGAGAGGACCAGGGGGCTCCGTGTGGTTCTCATATTGCTTTTAAAATTGGAATAGTTGGAAGCATTGAAAGAACAAAACCCCAAAGTTTGTGCACAAAAACCTGGATTTCTGGCTTCTCCCTAAAAGTCACAAGATGTCACGACACTGGATCTGCCAGGAACAAACAGCTGGAGCTGAGCGCTGCTGGTCGTCCAGCAGATAAGGACAGTGGCCCCATCCAACCCGCTCCACCCTTAATGAGGCTCATTGGCACTGTGGGTATTTGGGTTTTCGAGCTTGCCAATAAGATCCGACTTTCCCGTGTGAGAGCCAGAAGACTTGGACCATTGCCAAGCTGGGAAATTAGGAAGATCTTTTTAAGAAGATGCCCACCATAGATTAAGAAATGCTGGCTGGTCACCTTTGCGTCCTTCGTGACCCAATTCACTGATCTCCAATTTTCTTAGCTCTCCACGCTTAGAGCAGAAGCCAGTCTATAGCTGCTATCTACCCTGACAGGGTGAGAACAAAACATTCTATAGCTTCTTACTTTGAGATGAAACAAGACTGAAAGCTGAAAAAATGTGTGGGACTAAGTGGGAAAAGCAGGTATTTGGCTCAGGGGAGCTTTAAGGCTGGTGGTGATCGAGGTCAGGCTCAGGAGCCAGACTGCTTTGGTCCGAGTCCTGCTCTATGTCCTTGCTGTGGGACCTTTGGGCAGGATACTTAACCTCTTGTCTCAAGTATTTTCATGTTTATAAGTCAGGGATGGGATTGTACCTGCCTCAGAGGGTCGCGAGTTAAGAAATGCAATGTTTAGAATGGGGCCTACCAGAGTAAGAACTTAATAAAATTTAGCTACGATTAGCAACTTTATCAGAGAAAACAGCTTTGCATAGCTAACTTTCACTAATTTCTAGTCCAGGACTGGCCTGTGTAGTATTCAGATCCTACTGGAATTTCCTGCTCCCAAAACTTGCTTCTAGGTTTCTGGAATCCTCAGTGAAATCCTCAGTGCTTCTCCAAACCTGCCTCTTAATTTCATTTCTTGATATAGAGCTGCAGGTAATTTCTATCTTCGTAAGCCGGATATGCAGTTGTCCTGGCAACAAGGTATCTCCCTTTGTCCTGGTTCCAAAGATAAGAAGTGCCCTTCCCCTGAACAGAGATTTTGAATTTGCCTCTTATCCTTCTCTGATTTTGTAACTGCCTCCTTCTCCCCTGGGGCTCTGTGGCTTTGAGCCCTTGGAGCACGAAGTCTGGTCCATGTCATTTTGTGTCGCAGTGGCTAGTTAGGCTATGCTATGCTATGCAGGGTTATGCTAACTCCACCTGTGCTGAAGCCTAGGGTGTTAGGCTCTGGAGCCTAAGACAGAAAACTCATGAATAACCTTAGACTAACATACATGTTTAATCTTGGTTCTGCTACTACACAGCAAGTTACTGAACCTCTCTGTGCCCGTTTCCCAACTCTGAAATAGAAATAATGACATCTACTTGCATAGAGTTGTTGTGGAGATAAAATGAGTTAATTAGCACATGTAATGAATTTAGCAAAGTACTAGTTGGTGGCATACCAAGGGTGGGGTGGACAAAGCGGTCTGCCGCGTTAAGGGATGCAGTGGTTGTAGGGAATTTATGAGTAATAAAATTTACTAAAACTTGATTTGCTTTTCATTATCACCATGCTCCAGCAATTCCAAACAGCATTAAAGATGCAATACACAGGCCAGCTAGGGTACACTGCCCTCACCACCTCCTCCCTTGGCATACCACTGGTGCCAGTGATATGGTATACTCACAACAATGATTAATTTAAAAAAGATGAAAAAAAGAAATGCAGGTTGCTCAATGAATGCAATTATATACACATAAAAATACTTTTTTTGCAGGCATTCATTCCATAGTTGCTGTATAATTAAATAGCTGACTTAAATTTATCCCCAAGCAATAAAGTTGATTTCCTTTTAATGGCATCACTGAAGAGCCATTTTGGTTATCACAGTCCAGTTGGCTGAAATGGTCTTACCACTACTGATGAACAGATCTAGTAGCTGTTCCTTGGAGAAACCAGCATCTACTTCAGCTCTCACTATTTCACAGGAGAATCCCGCAGCCATTTGTCTGTGCTGTGAAAAGAAAATAGAGTGCTTAGTTCTGCACACTTTCCAATTTTCTAAGAAAAAGAGATGATATACAAGTAATCGATACCTTCAGGCAGAGTGCAAGCTGATGTACTATGTAGTCTTGCAAGCTTCCTTCTGGGCCATGGAAAATGACATTATGATATTGCTCAACCTATCAAAAAACCAAAAAGAGACCTTAGGTGAAGATGCTAAGTTGAGAAGAGAAAACAGTAGTAAACAAGTAAGGAATTCCCTTTCTGATTGTCCTTAGACTTTCAAAAGATTAAAAATAATATTTTAGAGATTAGCTTTATTCGTTGGAATTGAATGAATTAGTCTTTCATTTTAATGTGAAACATTGGCAAAGAGTATTTAGCAAGAGCTGACATTTTATGAAAAAGCATATACTTTCTTCCCTGTTCTTTCTACAATGAGCTTCAGCACGTTAGCTGAGAAACACAGTTCTAAGTGTATCTTGTCCCTTGCAGATTTTGTTTCTTCTTTATTGTCTTTTGCAGATATTCTTTACTTTCAATTTTCCCAATGCTTGTTTTGCTTTTTAGGGGTTAAAGTAGAAATGCATTTCATTAAGGAAATATTGGAAAATACTAAGATATTTAAAGAAGATTAAAAATTACTGATAGTGTCAGCACCAAGAAGCAATCACTGTAAATACTGTGTTTCCCCTCCAGTTTTTTCTTTGCATAGTGGATGCGTGTATGTGTAAGCATTTGTAAGTTTTTTTTAAAGAGGCGTACATGAGTGCAATCTTTTCACAGCTGTCGTATATCAGAGAGTATCTTTGTGTTGACTTCTTAGGTAAAAGATATCTTGATGAATATAAAACTCTTGGATCAACTTCACATACTAGGCCATTCTAGAATTCAGTGTTTCAAAGAAATGTATGTAGAGATGGATCACTTTTATTTGTTAAAAAAGAAAATCTCCTGCCTGGATGCTTATAAATTTTTTTTAACCTTTATCCTCATGTATATGGATACCTCACCTAAGAGCACATGGAGATCCAGCATGCAGTTGGATGGAAAGGAAATTATCATCCACACAGAGCAAGGGCAGTGATGCCTGGAGCAACATGTCGAGGGGGGAAGGCAGCCTCCCATTTTTCTCACCCCAGGGCTGAGACCCCTGCCACCTCCCAGCACACACACTTGGGAGCAGCTTTCTTATTGGAAGGGTCTTGCAGAAAAGAACATGGGCAGGTGAAGCTCCACCCTAATTGGTACAGTTGATGGGGTTCATGTGTGAGATTGAGCCACCCAGCCTTGGAGAAGTGTTAAACACGAAAGGGCCTGTTATTTCTGTAATTTGGAGTGGGACAATGTAAGGACAGGTATGTGTATCTTTGTGCTGTTGTCACTCTATTGTGCTCTGATGAAGTTGTTCCTTTGAGATCCCGGGGGAAGGCCACATCTTTGAGGGTGGCGGGGGTGGACTTCTGTGAAGACAGTAAATATGCCCCTGCTCCTTCACTACAGGAAGAGGCAGATTCTGGGATAGGAAACGAAGGCTTGATGGGGGGAAGCACTTAGCATGGGAGGATGAGGGAACTTCTTCCTTACCTGGGGCCTTTAAGACTTGATCTTTGGCCTCCAAGAAGACCAAGGCATGCTTGTGGGAACTCCTGGAAAGTGGAAGAAAGCCAGGCTCGGCCACCAGGTGTCAGAGCTTGAGCTGAGGAGGGAACAGGTCATTTAAGGGGCCCCTTGATGCTGAGTTTGGGACTGGGGTATAGGCTCCGAAAGACAACATATCTGGTAGCCGCCATTCATTTTCTCTGAGTTTGAATGCTATTTCATTATTGCCAAGCCTTCACTAAAAGGCTTATCAATGTCTGCAAGAAACGTGACAGTGGCTATCTCTCTCCAGGGAATGTCAGGATCCTAAAGACATAGGATGCACCCAGCAGTGGGCTGTGATCCAAGCAACGGTGGAGGTGTAGGTAAGGACCAGAACTGAGCAGGGACTTCCCCAGAGACACAAGAGAGAAGAATATCCTAGAAAGATAAGTCGAAGTTCTGCTTCTAAGTGGTAAGGCTATGGAGCCACAAGACGACTTCAGGGGTACATTATTATTAAAGAATAATCATTGAATGATAAAGAATTATTGAAGAATAATCTGTTCTCATTTTTGAGATGGGAAAGCCTGGGAGACATAGAGATTGTACTTGTCATTAAAAATTGTCACACAGATTTGTCTAGTTATGGCCTCTTTCTCCCAATTTTAAATAAAACATGATAAGTCCTCTTGAAATGCACAGTCAGGCCTTTTTTGGCTTAGGAAATTTTTCTTCAGTCATGTTTTTGCTAATTTCTCTCCTCAGAATGAAAACTCTGTTCTGTGGTATTCTTCCACAGATGTAATGTAATTTGTTATTATTTATGGACTGTGAAACCACAGGAAGGGTTTTTTAGTAAAGCAGAAGTGTGGACCCCCACTGGCTTCTCTCACCATCCACTAGGTTTCTGGCTAACTCTCCTCCTCAGGTCACTGGGTGGATGAAAAGCCAAACTCCAGTTGCTTGTCAGCTCCAGGGTCTGGTAAAGGCTACAGTGGAATGACCTCCTTCTGTCCAACACGGCAGACAAATGCATGAGGATAAACTGTAGTCCCAGGACGCACCTCAGCCCAGGCTGCTTCTGTGTCCACCCCCATGAAGGGCTTATGAATAATATCCTTCCTGGGATGTGGCACAGTCTTGCCAATCCCCATCAACTCCTTGCTCAGGTATTTCTAGGAGTTGCAGTGTCTAAAGGGATATGAAAGGACCTCCAGGGAGTGGAGAGAGGATCACAGTGCTGCAAAGTGCAGAGACTACACAGGATAAATGCCCAATTTTCTAACTGGTATACATCTTGGTTTTTTGAATCATCATGAAGATTTTAAGAGAAAGATGATACTGTTTCCCTATCTGATTTCAGGTGGGCCTCACATAAACGGGACTAATACTCTTTTGCTCCTAAAAGTAGTAGGAAATGTTTCCAGATTCTTGTCAAAGGGAGACCTCAGTTCTATTTTTCTGTGTTATTGTGAGAATTTGTCACTTTTCAAAAGTACTTTTGTAGGAAATTGTGTATTAGGTACTTCTAGCCAGGTGCAATTTTAAACCAGAACTCTCCAGCTCTCCAAATTAATCCCAAATTGCTCTGACTTATTGGGGAGAAACTTTCTCACAAGGAATAGATTGTTTCACAGAGTGAAATAAGATACAGATTTTCAAGATTTACTAAAAATAAACAGGCTACAGATTTTCAAGATTTACCCCTGAGATTTTCAACTAGCATTGCTATTTAATCCCATCTCACTTCTGAAAACAACAGTGCTCTATTCATTATAGCCATCCTGTCAAATTGCCTGCATTTTCTTAAGATTGATTTTGAAATCAGATAACAGAAAGAAACTCAATGTCATAAACTGTCTTCAATTTCAACACTTCGTTTGTTCTCAGATTGTAGGTTTTTAGGAAATACAGACAGGAAACACTTGATTTAAATTTCATTGAAAAGGCCATTCACTAACAGTAAGCCCTTTGTGTTTAGTTTAATATCCTTTGTGGGATAAGGTAGAATATAAATAAATAAGTGAATTAAATAGGTAAAGAGAAAAACAAACATATAGACTTCTGGATCATTCGTACATGTTAATGCATGCATTCCATTAGGTTTCTTCTCTTTTCAGATATCACCAGTTTTTTGTTAATGGTATTTTGTTATCTCATGAAATGATATAGTTGTGTCAGTTACCATTTAAAATCTGAATGGCAAAAAAAATTAGCTTAATTACTGGGAACCTGTTACTCTATGGAGACTGGTGTAAACATACAAAGCTTTGCCAAGAAATTATATATCTGTTTTGGAGTTAGTATATTACATATTTCCAAATATCAAGATCTTGGGTATGATGAATGTACATGCTCCATGCTTCCAGCAGGGGGCTCTACAGATAGACAGATAGGCAAGCAGATTTTTGGTGGCAGTGGTTTATAAGTACTATAATTCAATTGTGTGGAAAGAAGATCTGATCTTTGGAAAAGTAGATCAAACTCAACTTTTAAAATTACAGACTGAATTATAGTTGCCAGAATTATCCCCTAAGTGCACATTTACAGTGTGACATTTCTGCTTATTAGTAGAGGGACACTGGCCTCATTATCACAATTGGTACCAATCTCTTTTATTCTTGTGTCTTGACAGCCTAGTCAGGAAGCTCATCACATGTCAATTAGTGCTTTGTGAGGCAAATGGATTCTGGATTAAATGGAAACAAGTGACCTCGACAATAGACCATCCATCCATTTATTTATTTTTTCCTCCACAATGTTTCCTGCAGAATGGGGTTTATTAGAGGAGCTATGGTCTACACCAGCAGTCCCCAACCTTTTTGGCACCAGGAACCACTTTCATAGACAATTTTTCCATAGATGGGGGATGGAGGGGGTTAGGGAAAGGTTTGGGGGTGATTTAAGGGTATTACATTTATTCTGCAGTCAAACCTCTCTGCTAATCATAATCTGCATTTGCAGCCACTCCCCAGCGCTAGCATCACCACCTCAGCTCCACCTCAGATCAGGCACTAGATTTTCATAAGGAGCGCACAACCTAGATCCCTCGCATGTGCAGTTTACAGTAGGGTCCGTGCTCCTATGAGAATCTATTGCTGCTGCTGATCTGACAGGAGGCAGAGCTTATGTGGTGATGTGAGCCATGGGGGCAGCTGTAAATACAGATGAAGCTTTGCTCCCTCACCAGCTGTTCACCTACTGCTGTGTGTCCATGAGTGGCCCAGTTCCTAATGGGCCACGGACCAGTACCAGTTGACGGCCCAGGAGCTGGGTACCACAGGTCTACACTACTGTCAGTGTGGCACCTACAATGTATTTTCAGATTTGTGGCATTTTAAAGTAATAAACCTGAACTTTTGTTTGGCATTTTATTTGTCATATATAGTCTGAAGAAAAGTTTCTGTCCAGAAACTGTTTTAGGCCAACTTGTGCTGAGATACTAAACTCAGAAAAGAATGAAAAATAAAAGGGCTTTTGAAGCCAATAAAATTGAGATGGTTCTAGCTTAAAGTCACATGCTTTATGGCTAGGAATTTTATTCCAACCTCTTCTGACATTCAGTTTTAAAGAAGTATTTTATTTATGACTTTAGAGCTACAAATGACATAATTACTGTCAATTTATTCATATAAAATTTCCCCAAACGATATTGACACATTCAGCATCTGAAATACACTAAACTGGAATCCTTCGTGTTAGACAGGGTTATAACCATTTGCTGAGGTCTCTCTTCACAGAATAGGTGTAAGGGAGTAATAGAAATTTAAGAGAAATTACAGTTCACATATACAGAGACTCATATACTATGTATCTATTTTAAATTAGCTTATGGAAACTCTAAAAGCCAGCATCAGATTTGGTTACTAACTTCAAATAAAGGGAGGTTCTCATTTATTGACACAGGCATAATAATCTAGGTAATTACAGCTATTAAAAATAAAATAAAATTATCAGACGTAACTCTTGGACATAACTGCTTGCTTGCCAGCCAGCCTCTAGTATTCATGAACCCTTTCTGCTTCAAGCCTCCTCGGGGCTGTCACTCATCCTACTGCCCTGAATCTTTTTCCACCATTTCTACGGAAGCCGAAGCTTCCGCTGGTGTTGGAGCCACCTCTTCCTCATACTAGGCAACTGCTTCCTTCTACCAGGACCTCACCCAGCCTTGTTCTTCCATGACCTGCAAAAGGTTAGGCTAGAACTGGCCATCTGCTAGAGGGCTTGATGGAGATTTGTGGGCTGTCTTAGACATATAACCATCACTTACAACACTATTTTTATGGAAAAGTAGCAAATTTATTTTAGGAATGTCGAGAATAAGTAGCATCTCCTAGTGAGGATTCTTAGTGATCAGCATGGCACATACTGGAGTGGATGGACAACAGGCGGGAGACTCTCAAGCCTCGTAGTTCTAGAGCATTCTGAGTCCTACATTTTAATGTAGGGCTCAGATTAAGATGATCTACTCATGTATTTTTCTAATATAATAATTATTCATAATCACTGACTTATTAAAATACAAGGTTGCAAATAAGCTAATAAAATCACAAACTGGCTAAGAGAAACATTTGAGTTAATGCAAAAAGACCAACTATTACAATAAATTATTAGTGATTCAAAATTCGGTTAGGTTGAATATTTCCCTTATTAAATCAACGGTGGAGATTTAAAATTTACTTATATCATTTTAACAATTCAATGAAAGTATTTAAAAATAGCATCATTAAAAAAAAAAAAAAAAAACCCAGAAACAAAAGGCTTGATTTAAAGGCTTCACATTGCAGGTGACGAGGCAGCCACAAAATAAATAAATAAAAAATAAAGTCTTTATTCCACGGTTTTCTGCATAAGGGTTTTAACACATACATTTTATACCACACATTTGTATACATAGTAGCAACTGGTTATGAAAATGCTTAATTATTAATAGGCTAGTAACCAGTATAAACTATGATTAAATGCATGAGTATGGTAGACAGCCTAAGTTCAAGTCCTTAGGACTCACCATTTAAGGTGGGTACCTACCTTCTAGAATGATTAAATGAGAATCTGTATACTTAGAGGAGAGCTTGGCATATAATAAATGCTCAATAAAAAGTCAGCTATTACTATGTTTGCACATCTACCGTGCAGATTTCCAACAATTCCAATACATATCAACGTGTCTATAGTTATTTGTGGCACTGGGGAGGGGGGATACACTACTCTCTGGCTCAAATTCCTCCAGTGATTTCCTACCTACCTGAAATAAAATTCAAAGTCTCTGCTGCCATGTTCCTTGCCACGCTACTGCATAATCTAGCTTCTGGTCATTTCTCAGATCTGTCAGTCTAGATACCTTTGAATCTGCCATTGCTTCTGCCTCCAACACACCCTGTAAGGCTACTTTCTTCACTTCATTTGGTTTTCTGTTCAAATGTTACCCCAGAAAGATCTTTCCTGACAACTCCATCTAAAATAGCACCTTCTGCTACCCCTTCCATCTACTTTTTATCTTCTTATTGGTTTTATCTTTTTATACTTGTAATTAGTGCTGGTTGTCACATATATATTTATTCATTTTTTTTTAATCTCTCTTCTCTCACTAGAATGTAAGCTCTATGAGGCCAGGGAATGTGTCTTCTACATAGCTATATCCCGAGTTTCTAAAATACTGCCTGTACTTAGGAGGCTCTCAATAAACAGTTGTCAAACAATTGAATTAAATAACAGGATAGAAAAAATTCATAACACATGGTCTAGCCTCTTAAGGGGTTTATAATTGTATATGGAAAAGGAAACATTCACAACCAGTAATATTATTGCCTCTGTCACTTTAAATTTTACAGTGACTCCTGAAATGAGTGATAAATTTGTATTATATTCATCCAAGAGTTAATTGTTGGATTAAAAAAGCCTTTTGTATGACACTCGCTAAACTGAGAATAAAAGTAATAACAGTTTTTAGTTTGGTTTGTTGGTCACTGGTAGTCAGACTATGTCTTATAGCTTTAGGAGGCACACATATAAGCGTACTTAGAAATATTCTAAATATAAGGTGACTAGTAGACATCTCATTTTATAGATTTGCTAGTCAACACTACTTTGCAAGTATAATTCAGTTGCACGGCCTTTCTATTCATTTCATCATCTAAACAGGTGAGTGAAAAGCCTTGGCCAGAACCTTGCCTGGTATGGAGAAAGGAAAACGGAAAGAAGGAAATGGTTCTACCAGCTGGCTCTGCTGGCAGACTGAGGCTCACATTCCTAAAAACCAGTTGGTCACACCCTTCAACCTTCATTTAAGCAAGGTAATGAGACAGATCTCCTCCCCATCATATATGCATAAATTCCTCAGGGAAAGGGGAGCAAATAGCAAGGAAAAGAAGTGAAAGTGTCAATTCAGGAGATACCACCTCTCCCATGCAGTGAAGCTTTCAATGTTTATATGCTACTACCGCTGCTTGCACAAAGGCCAGTTTCAACTCTGAGCCTAGCTAGATCAATGGAATGGTTCTGAATACTTCTTTCATCGGGAGTGAAAACAAAGACATCAATTCACAGTTTATGGGAACAACTTTTATAAAGGCTCATAGTCCAACTCATTTATTTTTGTTTTTAAGGGTGTCTAAATTAAGGCAGTAAAACAACATTATCTTTTACTTAATGTTTTGTACCATTAGTATTAGTTTTAGACAGATCTCCCACACACAGACACACACAGTACATCCGAGACTTGCACAACTCCGGCTTCGTCACTTACTAGATGTGTGGCTTTGAGCAATTCATTTTACCCCTCTCTCTGTTTCTATTTTCACCTCTACAGAAGGGATGAAATTATCTCACAGGATGTTTTGAAGAATAAATAAGACATAAAAGCACTTGGCATATTGCCTGGCATGTAATAAATAATGAACACAAAACATTACATTTATCCATTTTTTTGTATCTAGAACTTGCTACTTTTCTTGCTAATCATTTCCCCTTCCACCTTTTAGTAACAGACTGCCTAGTTTTACATGATTGCCCAGCAAAAGGCCACACTTCCCAGCGAGGTGGGAAGGTACTTCATGTCTAAATTCTGGCCAATGGGATGTGGGCAGGAATGATGTGCACAACTCCCCTGGAAGGAAGAGGCTTGCTCCCCAGGGCTTCTTCCCCTGGGCTAGCACGTGGGTGCAATGGAGCAGTGACTACCTTTGACCAAATGACACGAGCAACATCCCAGGGAACAGTGACGCAGGGAGAGAAGGTGCTGAGGCCCTGGAGACACTGCCCTGGCCCTACTCCCTCCCTGCACCTCTCCCCTGCTAGGACTTATATGGTTGAGAAAAATAAACTTCTATCCTGTCTAAGCTGTAATTACCTGGTTTCTATTAAAATGGTCAAATTAACCTTCTAACTAAAGTTAGCATATTTACTGAATTTGAAATTATAAAAATCTATGTAGGGATATCTTGATATTTATGGCCATCCCCTTCCATATTGATCATTGTTTATTTGATGCCAAGTCCTTGGTAAGAGAAGACGACCTTCTCCTGCCAAATTATAACGCTTCCCAAGTCACAGGTGGGCTCTGCGTCCAGGCAATGGACACCGGGAGGACAGTGACAAAAATGCAGGCTGACGGGCAGCCAGCCAGGAAAAGGGCTGATGGGGAAGGTAATGGCACAGGGTGGGCAGGAGCTCACACTCCTCTTCTAGACACACACACGGGCCACCGGGTTTTCCCGTGGCAGGACGGGAAGTGTGGGCCTCCACTCGGCAGTGTCAACCTACCAGCCTGAGGTAGTTCTGCAGCATCTGAAGGGGGATCATGGAAGCGTACGTCACACTACTGAGGCAGCCTTCTTGAGGACCTGCAAAAAATGAACAACACAGAAAAATTGGCTCTCCTTTAGCAAATATAAAAATGATCAAAACACAACAGAATCTATCATAAAAGATATACGTTTGTTGACTTGTGTAGGCAGAGCTGACATCTGGTCAAGAAGCATCAGTGTGCCTTTGCCGTTGTGAAAATACTGTTACACTTTGTACTGGCTGGCAAGCAGCCATTGGCCTTCCAAGAGCTCCCCCTGCCCGTTGGGCAGCCCACCCACCTCCTGGCAGCCAGGGCCTCCAGATCCCAGCTCCAACACTGCGGCTGGAACGTGCTGACTGCTGGGTTCTGTGTTTTACTGGATATAAGTAAAAGTTATCGATAACGACAACCCTCAGAAAGCTTTAGCCTTGGCCAACACTAAGGCGTAGGTCTGGGGTTTTCTTTTAGTCCATTTGCAACCCTCCCCCACCCCTCCCAATTTTGTAACTCTCTCAATATGCTGGTTGAGCCTAAAAGAATTTTCTGGGGTGGCCTCTCACTTTTTCTTTCACACTTCAGTAAAATAAAACTGTATTAGCTGAGATTGAATTTTTTAAGAAAGACTCCATTCCAAAGTATGGGAAATACAAGATGAAATCAGTAGTCTTTTAGATTCAAGGGCTGAGAGATTCAGGATTTCTATACCACTTACTGGCAGCATGACCTGAAGCAAGAAAATCACTCTCTCTGAGCCTCAGTTTCATTGTATATAAAATAGGGATAAACAGACAGTCCTATCCCATTGGGTTGCTATGATGATTAAATTATATAATACTTATGCTGTGAACAACAGGGTTTAGCGCATGGTAGGTGCTCACTAGACATTAGGCTATACCAGCATAACAGTCATATTAACCACACACTGTACTTGACAGTGGCAACACTTCTCTGTTAACACAGTGTCTCTCACTCTCTTGTCTGCATGTCAGTTTGGCCTCTGATTTGCTCCTAATGAGGGATATAATCAAAATGGCAGCAATGCATAATGCGGACATCACGATAGGTATCAGGAACATGGCTTTTGGTTTTTTTCTCCCTTTAATCAAATGTTTTAAAAGACATCTGATTACTGAACAGCAGGAGTCACATGTGCACGGCTAGAGGACACCGAGAGCCAGTCATGAAGCAAACACTCTTTAAACATCACCTCAGTCTGGAACATCATTACCTGACAGAAGCACGGTGACCTGCTCTGCCTTACACTTCCTCATAAAGTCCCACGGGGACTGGGTGAAGCTCTGACCAGCTGACCATGGCACACTTCCTAGTTCCAAAAAATTGAAATGAAATGTCAAGGGAAGCTTAACACTAATTTTTCTCATAAGGGTAAACATATGCGCTCCTCTGTGAGAATCTTAAGGAATCCAGAGCTTAAATTGGCAAAGGCACGTATAGACACCTATAGGGTCACACAAGGGTTAGCTCCCTGAAGTTCTTGTTGAAGGTCAAAAGGCAGGCCTTCGATCTACAGACCGCTCCAAAGCAGTCCTGAAGAGGCATTAAGACAGATATCTAGGGAACAAAAATACAATCAATTATTTCTAGGGTTAAGTTCTTAAGAACAAAGCTGACCATAACCTAAAACTGTTTCACGGTTCTCCCAATGCCTGCTTCTCAGAGCCCAAGCAGGCATTTCAGTTATCTCTAACTGAGATATTAGATCAGTTATGATCTGGTGCCTGAGTTCCTTTCCAGCAAATTTTTAGATTCCAGGAAAAAAAAAAAATAACCAGATAATTTCAGGTGCTTAGAATAAGGCAAGCCTTCTCAGTCTGGGCTTTCTCCTCACTCTTGCTCAGAAAGGATCCCACTTTACAGGTGTCTTCTCTAGGGAAGGATTGGTATAAGTATTTGTTTTCATCTGTTCCCTTCTACAGATCAATTCTTAAATATCTATTCTCAGCATGTCCCCAAAACACATGCATGCCCCACCTGTAACTCTCTGCTTGTCACTTGGCCTGAAGTTCCTTTAATTTAGCGTAGGTTATAGATCCAGCAAAATCACTTATAGACATACAATAACAATAATAGCAACACTGTCATAATTACCAATTATCAAGTGGCTATAGCCAGGCACTAAACTAAACCTTTATTTGCAAAACTCATTGACTTTTATATGTGAAATGCTTCTAGGGTGCTCTATGGAAAGCATGCCTCTACGGGAAGCATGCATACTAGAACAATCGAGCCGTAGCATCCACTGCTCACAGAGGGAAACTGATCTGATGGTGGTGAGTATTCATTTGCCTTCACCAGTTCCCACATTAGCTGGACGAGGGCGGAGGGCAGGCCACTTCCTTCAAAACATGGTCGTGCTGACTTCATTTATCAGACCGTTGGGCAGAACTACACTTTGAATACTTGGTTGTGTGGGCAAAATGTGTTTCTGGGAATCATTTATGACTTGTTTTCTTAATGTGATTTTTAATCATACAACAATGCTATAAAAATAATAATTTTGATGATCATGCCAAAGATCCATAAAGTTGTCATGAATAATTTTCTCTAAAAACTAGTACTTTGTTTTGAAAATGAATTAGCATATATGAGTGAACAGAATAAAACACTTCTTGATATAATAAGCAGATACATTAATAACAATGGTAAAATCCCACCTTTCCCTCAAACTTGACCATTCTTTTCCAACACAGTGCTTTGAAAGTACACAAGCTTTCCTCCTAGTAGCCTGTGATTTGAATCCTGACTGCTTTGCTCATTAGCTGTGTGACCTCAGGCAAGTCATCCTGGTCCTAGTTATCTGTAAAATGAGGCTGTTGGAAGGACCGGCACAGTCCTTGCAAAGGAATAGGTTTCCTATACATGTTAGTCCTCCTGGTTCAAGAGGAAAGAAACTAACCAGGCACAACTAACATTTACGGAGTACTTACTAGGCTCACCAGAAAGCAAATCTTATCTTTGTAAGTTCTTTGGAGTCTATTTTGTGGTGTCTATCAAATAGAAATAACTGACTCACCCTATGTGGGATCTTTGAATATATTTTCACTAAGGTGCTTCTTCCAACTCAAGACTTCATTAGAATACCTGTCCTGGAGGTAAGGTATTGACATACTACAGCACCCCTGGCCTGGCCCGAAAGCACATTTTGAGCTGTGTTCAGAACTTGTGCATTGGCAAGCAGCTGCAGAGTGGTTGGTTTCTTTCATTTATCTAGAATAGCAAGCGCAATCACAAAGCCTCATCAAGGACTTTCATATTCTTTACTCCCTGAGTATTACTTGAGGCATAAAAGCATTTTTATATTAACAGGCAACATTATATAATGGCTACATTGTGGATGCTCAAGTTTTTCAGCACCTTTTCAGCACCGGCAGCTGCCGCAAGTGAGCTTTGAATATGCTTAATCAATGAACTAAGTATCAGGTTATGAAGCCCACAAACATAACTAAACCCCGAAGTTTAGCTTTCTCTCCACTACAGGGCTGTAGATACCTAGCATGATGGCTCGCACGCTGCTCACGCTGAGGCCGATGTCGGAGTCAGTGGTGTTATTAAATGCCGTGTCTTCCAGACTCCACCATCCATCAGAAGAGATTGCTTGGAAATGATTTGTCAAAGCTTGACTCACTGCTTTTGAAAAACCATCCCATGATGTCTGTTTGCGGATATGTAAAACGCATATTGTGTTTTCGCATTCAAAGTCATTGGAATCATAGTTGCCTAGTTGAATCTCACCCACTGAAATCCTTAAGGGTATTTTAAGAGCATCTGTTAGAAGAATAAAAGAATTAGAAGTTGAAAAAAAAATCCCAACAGAAAAAGAAAAAAAAAACACCAAAACTATTCTATAAAATAAGCAGATATGAGTGTTTTAAAAATAAATCAAAGGACAGCTATCTTATTTCCTTAAGTAATATCACATTGAATGCTCTCATCCTGGAGTAAACAGTGGTTTCCCAATCTCTTCAGTTTCTTTAGAACCATGTTGCACGAACTGTTTATCTTTCCTTGTACCTTTGGCCTTTTCTACTTCATTGACTCTTTCCCTTCAGCAAGATTCTCAAGTTATTAAACAAACAAACAAGCAAAAATCTGAGAAAACTATAACTGCTCTTCCTTGGCCCTGAATTCTCCATATTTTCCTTTCTCCCGAACTTTATAGATAATGTCATGAATGAGGCAGATTATAGCCATATAGATCTGCATGCTTACGATAGTGGTTTGAGAATCACATAGACCTTGGGCTGAGCTTCAGGGTCAGCCTTCTACTAGCAGTGTGTGCTTGGTAAATTGCCTCAATCTCTCTATTCTCCAACTCCTTCTTCTATAAAATGGAGGGAATGAACGTTGAGTTGTTATGAAGAGTAAATGAACTTACATTTATAATGAATTTAACATGCTATTTTTTATTAATACATGGTAAATACTAGTATTTGTGAATGGTAAATGGTGCGGCAGAAAGGAACTTTTGAAATACTCTTTCCAATGTCTCTGCGACACCAACTGGCTGACACTGCAACCACGGTGGGTAGCACCCCATACACTTCTGTTCTCACAAATTGAACCATGTGCTTACTAAGTCACTCGTGTTTCCAAATCTTCTACGTCTGTTGAACTCATTACTATAATTAGTAAATTAAATATTCCATAAATTGATAAAATATGTTACTGTTTCTATGAAAATGAATTGAATACTTTAGAGACACTTAAAGAGTTATTAAAAATGTTATCTAATGAGGTATAGATGAGACAACTATTAGAAAAGACTTACTAATCTCTGGACAGATACTGCCTTTAGTTTGCTGAACAGATGGGTTTAAGTACCCAATTCTAGAAATCATAGATGATGCATTAAATGCATGGTTTGTTAAAACAAGCATATGTGGACTTTTAATCAGCAGAACCATACAAAGTAAAGGCCTCTATCTAAAAGTTAGTGAAAGAATTATACACTTTAAAATTAAAATGTTTAAAAATGTGTATTTTTATGATCCTCTTCTTAAACTGGATTTTTGTATTAACTGGCCAACTGCTGTATTATTTTATTTTTCAATGGTCGATTCTCAGTTGTGTTACTTATCAATGGCACCTGACACAAGTGATCTCTCTCTGCTCCTTGATCGACTCCTGCTGGATTTCTTCACACCTCATTGGTTGTTCCCTCCACTTTTTCCAGACTTCTTACTAACAGAGTGTTTCAGGGCTCCTTTCTCTTATTGTTTCTGTGTTCACTACCTTATTATCTCATCTGGGCCCATGACTTAAAATATCATTGACAGACTGCTGACTCTCAGATTCATATATTCAGTTCACGCTCATCTCTGGTATTCCTGCTCACCTGACATCTCAAATTCATACATTTCAAACTGAACTCCTGATCTTCATCAGCGAGATCTGCTTCACCCACAGCCTTCCCCTTGACAGGCGCTGGCAACTCCATCCTGTCAGTTGCTTGGGCTGAATACCTTGAAATTATCCGTGGTTCTCCCCCGTCTCTCATGCTTCACATTCGATCCATCAGGCAGTTCTGCTGACTCTACTTTCAGCTATATCCAGAATCCAAGTATGTCTCATTGCCTCACCTGCTATGATGCCTGATTGAGCCACCAGTATTGTCTCTCACCTAGATGACTAGATTCACGCCCAAATAGGCATCCCCGATTCTATCTGTGACTTTCTATAGTCTATTCTCAACAAAGCAGCCAGTGATATTATTAAAATGTATATCAGATCCTGCCACTCCTATGCTCAAACGCTGCAATGGCTACATTAAGTCCTTATAATGGTCTACAAATCCCAACAATATCAGGTCCCTTCCCCATCTGGTGACTTCTCTAAACTGTTTTCCTGATTCTCTTCCGTTGGTCATTCTAACCCAGTCACCCTGCCCTCCCTGCAGTTCCTCAGACACCCCAGAAATGCTCCTACCTTAGGGCCTCTGTCCACTTGGGGTTCTTCCTGGAAAGCTCCCACCTAACCTACCCTCTTTTTGCCCTCTTCAAGTCCTTGCTTTAATGTCTCATCAGTGGGACTACCTTGACCTCTGTCTGTCTGTCTATCTATCTATTCTGACAAGGTCTCACTTTGTTGCCCAGGCTGGAGTGCCGTGGTGTCATCATAGCTCATGTGCAACCTCAAACTCCTGGGCTCAAGCGATCCTCCTCTCTCAGCCTCCCAAGTAGCTGGGACTATATGCATGCGCCACCATGCCCAGTTAATTTTTTTCTATTTTTAGTAGAGATGGGGTCTTGCTCTTTGTTCAGACTGGTCTTGAACTCCTGGCCTCAAGCAATCATCCCACCTTGGCATTCCAGAGTGTTAGGATTACAGGCGTGAGCCACGGTGCCTGGCCTTGACCAGCCATTTTAAAAACTGAGACCCATCCTCACACTCCCAACACCTCCTTAGTCTTTTCCATAGCACACTTCACCAAAGCACAATACCATATAATGAAATATTTCTTATGTTTATTGTTCATTTTTGTCTCTGCTCAATACATTTGTTGAACAAATAAAGGGTAGAATTCTACCATAGTTTTTTCTACTGCCTTTCCATATTATTCTTTGCTTAAAATAATCAGCTTCTGCTTACAGAACTGCATGAAACTTGTCTCCCTGTTAGCAGCAACTTCCTATTTGCCAAATGCAACTGATTCTCTTTTTAACCCCTACAGCCTAGGGAATTGGATACTATTGAATTACTTCTTCCTGTTAGAAACATTCCCCTCACTTGGGCCTGATTACACCATTTTGTTGCTGTCTTCCTTTCTAATTCTTCCCAATCTTCTTTTTGAGCCTTTTTTCCCTCTATTCTGCCCTTAAAATTGGGGTTCCTCTGGGCTTGGCCTTCAGTTTCCTTTTCCCCTCACCTTACATACACATCCTTCCTGTCTAATAGCGCACACATCTATGGCTTGAGCCATGACCCTCTCCTCCAGCCCTGGCCCTACATAGCTAATTCAGGACCTCTCTTCCCTCCTACCGGATACCAGTCATGTGCCTTCTTTATGGTATCCCATAATAAGTCAATGTTTTCACTTTACCAACCTCTCACTTCCTTCAGTAGCTACAGGATTATATCAAAACTTACCCATAAGATTGAGTCAAAAGGAATATAGGGCCTTTTATGATCTGACTCTGGACTACTTTTCCATATTCATCTCTCTTCTCCCTGCACTGGAGACACAGCTAAACACTTCTAGAGACTCCAAAGCACCATGCTCTGTAATTCCTACAGATACGCTGTTAGTTCACCTGGAATGGCTCTGTTTTGGGCTTTTCTTGGCCTAGCCCTTCAATCCTCACTTCAGTCCTCCATGGGGAAGCTCCCAATAACCTCCTCTATGCATGTTTTTACACTTTGACTCATATAGAGGGACTTATAACAAATACAGGCTTGGAGCTGTATTTTTGAAATTTTATACAGGTGGCTTACATAATATATTATGCATTCTTTTATAACTGACTTTTTGACTCAACATTTAAAAATATATCTATGGTGGTTTAAGATTTATTTTTAAGTGCTATTTGGTCATTTTAAAATATAAATCTTCTACAGTTCATTCTATTTATCCATTGCCCAATAGGTTTCCATTTAGAATGCTTTCAATTTTCTACTATTACACAACGCTGCAACACATATCTTCATATGTCTCCTGGTACACACGTGCAGGAGTGTCCCTAGCTTATGTACTTAGGTGAGGAATACAGAATGTTTGTTGAAGAAATGAAGATAAATGGCTCTTTGTGCTTCTCTGACACATTCAATTCTTTAGTACTTACTCTCTACAGTTCATTTGCAGAAGTAATCTTCAATTTGCCTTCTGGAAGTAATCACAATCTAAATGCACATCCTGTGTTTTTAATTCTCTTAGATCGTCAGAATCACAAATCTTAGAGAGACCTTAAGAAATTATCTACTCTTTTGCCCTCAGGCATGTGAGTAATTATTATCCCCTATTAACAGGTGAGCAGAATAAGGTCAGAGAAGGTGAAACACCTTTCCTGAGGTTACAAAGACCTCAAAGAAGGGTTCTGGGATTCAGATGGTCTTTCCTCTAAATCACATTACCTAATGTCTAGTCTTCCACAAGATGTGCGCTCACAAATCCTGTTTACATGTCAGAGACAAAAATTACACTTGGGTCTCCAGTCTTTTATTTCTTAAAATCCTCCTTAATCCCCACTTTTAGGACTTCCCACCTCTCTCCTCATTATATGACATTTCTCTATCCACCTCCCTGGCCCAACTTCTGACACTTAAAGCTTCTTGATGTTTGACCTGTTTCCGGACTCTCTATAGATTAAACTATCACGTACAGACCTGCCTACATAATTTCAAAACACCGTTTCAATCATATTGTATACTATCAAGAATCTCATTTAACTCCTCTTTGGTTGTCATATAAAATCAAAACTACTGAAACTACCATTAAACTGCCTGAAACATCAACTGCCCTGTCCCACCTGTCCAACTCCCCACCTCTAATAACTCTTCTACTCCAGCCAGACCAATATGCTTTTTAGTTTTCACATCCAACATACCATGGCTATCTATATTTACTCCTTCTTTCAATGTTTAATAGCAAAAAGTTGAATTTAAATAAATGATTGCATTTACATTCCAGAATAAGTTTTTAGTCCAACAGAAAGTTTTCCATGTTCGTTATTAGGTTAGGTTCAGTTTATGTGTATAAAAGCTAAAATATAAAGGAAACAATTATATCTTAGAGAAATCCTATAAAAAGCACTGCTTCAACTAATAAGCAGTGATTCAAAAGTTTAAGGTCCTGAAGGCTAGATTTTAATGATTTAAAAAAGCCTCCTTTCAACCAAAAAACGTCCTCAGTTTAAAGATAATTTCTATGATTCTCTTTTATCTTTCTATATTAAGGAATCCTTATGTATTTCGTACATTTTTTTCCTTACCATTCTGTAGTTTTCTTCACAAGATGAAAGAATATAAATGTGTATATTAGGTTGAAGACTAAAACATTATTTCAATTCTTAAAATTCTGCTTACCTTAAAATCAAATTACTGATACTGTTGACTGATGGGATGGATTGGGTATAAACTTGACATAAGAGGTCATAATGTTTTGTAAGATCTAGCACTGCATATTCATAAATCCACAAGTGAGCCTTTCATAAAACGTGCTGAGGAGCATATACTCTTAGAGCTGGGAGGGACCCAAGAGATAGTCAATTATCTTTGTAGATACGCAAGACTGCTGACTTGCCTAGCTCATACAGTCAGCTGATGAAGAGTACACAGCTGGGATTTCTTATTCCCTGCCAGTCTAGTGTCTAGAAAGACAATCTAAGTCAGAAGAAAAAGCAATAATTATTTAGATTGCTCTCCTGGGTCAGTCAAAGACAAAGAAGATCTAGCATCATCTGAATAGCACTTAGTTCTACAAAAAGTCATTCTACATGGAAAAAGAATTAATTACCACATTTATAATCAATAAAGTGGTTTTAGCAATAGCTTCAGCTCCAAAAAGGTTAAAAAGAAGGAGAGAAAACTGTGGTTGTATTAATACTGTTCCCATTGTCCCAGAGGCCCCAGTGGCACAGAGGAAGGATGAACAATAAGCTTCGAACGTGACTCACTCAGATTCTCCAGCAAATGTTTGCAGTCATCGGTGGCAACATCATGCACAGTCCGATTGCACTTGTCTCTCCTTTCTGGCTCAAGCCCTCTGTGCCTACACAGGATTTCTAGGCAGTTCTGTAAAGACAAGATCTGTATTACTTCTAAGTCTGAATGAATTAACTTGAGTGCAAAACCCAAGGGAAAAGCCAGTTGCCTGTAATAAGCCAATGAGGAATTCATAGCTGGAAATCTTATTTCAATTTCAGCAACCCAAATATACACATTAATCTTTGATTAATCTAAGCAATGTCTAGAAATGCAAAGCAAAGAGTGCTTCATTTAAATGCAAATCATAGGATCATAACATCGCTTTATAGAATAGCCTTTTAGGTTTCAAGAAAACAAATGAGCTTACTAATCACTCAGTTTGCAGATTGAAATTAAGAATGAAATTGACTTCAGCAGTCTCCTTTTCTGGTAATTTGGCAATATAAATTTTTTGCTACAACAGGATGCACCTTGCTGTCTTCTAGTCCACGAACTGCTCATCTGGTAATACAAGTGCAGAGCTCCAGTTTTAACAGTTCTTTCCCAGAGTCCTCATAAGCACATTTGTACCTGAGATCTTATGCTGCTCTATTTTTTTTTATTTGAAAAATATGAACACAATGTTGATTGAGTTTTTAGAAAAATATTCCCTATAGATATTAAAATTATGTTCTTTCTTTTTCAGCTTTTTTTGTTGCTTAAAATGTCCAGTCAAAAATATCAGTAACTATGAACTGAAAAGTCTTAGTCCTCCATAATTTTTTGAATTCAACATATAAGACAACATATACACATGTTGTCTAATAAATAATTGCACAGGATATATTAGGATATTTACTCAGGAACTCTTCCATATCAACTGCTACCACTTTGTGATTTGTTTACTGATTCCCTGTAAGAATAAGCAGAAAACTGAACAGACCAGAAACCATAAAAAGAAACTCATCACCAAAATTAGCAATGTCCTTCCCATCACCCCCCTAAATACACACCCTCACCCTTTCAGAGGCAGGGGGCTCACTTACACTTCTATCTACATGGTAAACCAGGTAGTCTGAAAAGTCTTCTCTGATCTTGCTGTAGAATACTTTTTTTTTCTCTTTTGTAAAGTACACTTTTTTCCTTTTCTGCTATAAAATATTTTTTAAGGAAATACCCATATAGAAAAGTACACAAATAAGTGTAAAATGTGAAGCATTATCACAAAGTGAACACACTTGTGGAGAGAGTATTTTAGAGCCCCTTTTATGGTCTATCTCAACCCTAGCCCCTCCCTTCTCCCTGCAGACATAACTACTATTTCTAATATTTTGAACTGTATATAAATGGACTCACACTGTAAGTACCCTTTTATATTTGGCTTCTTTCATTCAACATAGTCTCTAAGATTCCTCCATGTGTTAGGAGTAATCATAATACATCTTCTTTAAAAAAAATTATTACTGTGTGGTATCCTGTTTTATTCCATTGTGGTATACCACAAGTTACTTATCCATTTTCTTGCTGATGGACTTTTGTGTTCTCCTATGAACATTCTAGAACATATCCTGTGGTGGACACCTGTTGGGTATGTACCAGAGCTGGACTGCTGGGCACAGGGCATGCATCCGTCCTATCTGGTACATACTGCAGAGAGCTTTCAGAATGGCCATACCAATTTCCACTCCCTCGAGGAGTGTATGTGAGTTCTAGTTGCTTCATATTGCCCCCAAAACATACTTTTATATGCAGTAATGAGTTCACAAGAAAGTGCAGGGCATCCCCAAGGGCCAGAAAGAAAAACAAGGAGTAGGCTGAAACTGCCAATTAAGTGAAATGTGAACAGGAAGCCGGTGCTGGTTTGAGGGCGAGGCTGACTTAGAGAACCTTTTTGGATGCTGACGGGGTGGGAATCCAGGCCTTGGGAAACAGAAGAGATGAACCAGAGCAACCCTGAGTAAGACAGTCTGTCTGCCTGCAAAGGGCGCTCGTTTCTCACTTCCTGCCCCTGCTTAGGCTGGAGGGATCTCCTCCAAAACTCGTCATCTAAGTCTGGCAGTTTGTACTCCATATACATGTGCAACTATTATGTGTCAATTAAAAATAAAAATAAAACCTAAAAAAAGTCTAGAACTGTGGCTTTCATGGGTCTAGGATTCAGATTTAAGAAATCACTAAGCTAAGAAATTAACTGGAAACATAATCAAATATATCAATAACAGTTCTTATCAAGCCATTATTACTAATTTGTACAAAACCAGTAAATGAATCATAAGATAATGTTGATTTAGAAATTAACTCTAATAAGAGGCTTAAATAGAATGCAATCTGAGAACTAAACTTCGTAAATTCTCAAGATGATAAGGGATAAAAACAACACATTTATTTTGCAAGTTAGTATTTGTAGCAAAAGTGGGTAAAAGCCGAAGCAGACCTGGATTCTAATCTAACAAAAATGATTAAATCTACAACCGTTGGTGAATCATTTAAAATTTTTCTGTCTTAGATTCCTTATCGGTGTTTCAAATATTTATGTCTCCTAGGACTGTTATGTGACATATGAAAAAGGCATACAAAGCACTTATGTTTTTGGCAAGTACTAAACTCCTGATATCTATTAACAGCTGTTATTATTATTAATCAACATCATCGACACCAATTACAAATCTATCCAGACGTTCAGTTAACTGCGTAGGTATTATAGCACATCAACAAATGTCACTAATATCAAGATAATTCTAGGTGATGTTCGTTCAAATTACAAACAAAAATGATGAGAGTTGCAACATAAGTTTGCAATCTTTCTGAATTAAGATTCTTTCCTGACCTTCAAAGTGAATTAGTTCTAATTTTTATTACACTCAGGTAGGTCAGTGGGCAATAATATAAGCAGTGACTTTCTCTTGACTTTCTCATGACCAATCCCCATGAGAGTAATGCATATCTAAACAGTATACAGGTATAAATTCTATAGCGGGTGCTGGCTCCATGGGAAACACAGAGAAGAGGAAAACTTCGACTCACTGACACCTAGCAGCAGCTACAACTATTTGAGCACATACTAAGTGCCAGGCACAGTTCCAACACTCCGCAAGTATTCAATGCTCATTTAACCCTTATGAATAAGGCACTAAGCACCTTTGCACCAGGCACTGTGTCAGGGCTGAGCATCCTGACGACGACGAAGGCAGCAGCTCGTCTCAGGGAGGAATGCAAAGTGCTGCAGAGAGTCAGACGTGGGGAAAAGACACATAGGAAAGAGGACTGTGGCAGCGATGAGTAAAGTTCTACTTCGCAGGGGAGCAGGAGGAGGGAAAGATGGAGAAAAGTATCTATGCTCTGTCCCTGCTGGGGGCAACTGTGTGAAGAGGACAAAGGCTGCGATACCAGTCACTGCTTCTGGAAATGACTTCCTAGGGGGCCCAAACTGGGTGGGGTGTCCTACCTGAGTGATATGGAGCAAAGCATCTTGAGGAAGGAGTTTAAGCTGAAGTCTTATGAATTAGGGTACAGATACATCTGCTATAACAGAGACTTTAAAAAGTAGTGGCTCAGGCTTCAGCTTTCACTTCCACTCGCCAGAACTTAGGTACCCGGCCACAGTCATCTGAAATGGGGGGTGGAGAATGCAGTCTTTATGTTGGTACCCATGGGCCCAGCTGAAAATGGAGGGACCCGTAATTATATTAATAGAGGAAGGGCAGAAGAGAGGTTGAAGGGTGATAAGAAATCTTTGCCAGGGTCCTTTAAGGAGAGCTGAGAAGCAAGGTACCAGTGCCAGGGAGATTAAGTGAAAACCCCAAGTCCGAAGAGCTAGAGATAAAATCAAAGTCAGGGCTGGGAGCCAAGACTCTAAGATTGGGCAGAGGGAGAGAAAGCAAAAGGGGTTTTCAAATGCACAGTGGAAGCCCAGCTCAAGTGCTGAGAGCAACCTTGGGGTGTGGGTGAACCTGTTGCTTCGCAGGGCAGGGGCGATGGAAGCTGTTAAATGGGAAATAATGGCCTTTGCAGGAAGGCAGACAAGGGCGCGTGGTCAAAGATGAAGTCGGCTGGAGTCAGCGTGAAGGGCGGAGTGCTAAGCAGTTGGGGTGCTTTTCTGTAGGCATGGGGATGTGTTTGGGCAGGCAAGTGCCTGATCATCTCTGTTCTGAAAACCAGTTGGTGTATTTGGAAGCTATATTGGAAAGGAAGAGGGTGGCGGGAAGAAGAACAGTTAAGAAAGAGATGTAATCGTCCATTCACTCATCGATTCAACAAACATTCAGTATTTGGGGCCACAGATTCTGCTGGGCCTGGTATATACAAAGATGAAAAAGTGGTGTTTTGGAGGAGGTGGAGAGGGAGTGAGGCATGCGCACAATTACCATCAAGCACAAGCTCTCCGCGTGAAGTGTGTACGGGGGCCCTGGAGTGTGTATAGGGGCCCACGTGACTCCTAGGAGCCAAGACTTGTGCTGAGACGTTGTCCAGGCAGAGACGGGTCAGGACAGGAGAAAAGAGCACAGGAACAGCAGATGCAAAGACAGGGACAGAAGAGACAGGACATGATGTTTGCACACGGCCAGTCATGTGTGGGCAGAACACAGCACGCACTCGAGGAGGAGACAGAAGTGTGCCTGTGCAGGCAGACTGAGGCCAGACGGGAAAGGCGCTGACTGTCATGGTAAGGGTCTGGCCCTTACCCAGGAAGTGACAGAGCCCTGGGAAGCTGGGTAAGTGATATCACCATGTTCACCTGTCAGAAAGACCCCTCCCTCACGTGGCGGTGTGAGGAGACCATAGCAGGACCCCGAATACATCCAGATGGCACATGATGAGGGAACGGGCTCATGAGACTATGAGGAGGCAACGTATTCAAAATTTATTGACTGGGAATAAAATCTGGAGTTGTATTCATCACTGGAATTCACTAAGTCAGGAATACGGAGCAAGGAAGCACAAATGCCAGGTGATGCTATGGGAGTGAGAGAGGAGAAACAGGAGCTGAGGCAGACCCGCCAAGGGGTATAAACATCAGGCCCCAAGGATGCACCCACCTGAAAGCAAAAGTGAATATAAACTGGGCCACTTTTAAGAGCAGAAGGGGGCACTGTTAATAACTGCACTGGGATAAACAGGCATAAACAGGACCGGACTGGGCAAACAGCCAAGTTTGTTCCCCTAGCTATCAGGGAGAAGCCCAGTCAACTGTGAACTTCCTGGATGGACTCAGAAAACACTCAGGTAGGGCTAGAGATGAGATTTTGGAGTCCCCTCAAATTATATTCTGGGGATCAACAAGATCACTCGAGGGAGAAAGCACAGAGTGAGAGGAGAAAAAGGATCAAAGCTCAGATCCATGAAACGTATTGGTAAAAACCACGGGAAGATCCGTGTTTGGGGTGAGGGGTGGAGCCTGACTCAAGTTGGCTAAGTTTATGTTGCCTTTAGGATTCTGCCAGTCAATCACGGCTGCCCGAAGTCAGCAAGAATTCAGCACTTTTCACTGGACATTCTGGAATGAGTATAAAAAAATACCCTTCTTTTTGTTTACATACAGCCTGGCATTTACAAAAACAATTTCACTAAAAATTAAGGGAAAAAAGTAAATAACCTCAGAGAATCAAAAGCACCAGAATAGAGTCCAAAAATAGATTTCTATTTATCATGATTAACATTTAGTTCCAATGACTTGGTACCTTTGCAACCACCTTATCTAACCTTTTCCTTTCTAAACCAGTTGCCCAACTCTGTGTGACAAGGAAAAACTTTAGTGAATCCTATTATCTTGTTCTCTTTGCTGCCAAGACCTAGGGAAAAGGAATCCAAATCTTGGGGCCCCATGTGGACCTTTGTATACACCTTATCTGGACTGCTTGGAGGACACAGGTGGCCACTGCAGGGTGAGAGGAAACATTTGACTTAGACATGGCTGAAAGACCACAACCTTAACACAAGAATTACCTAAAGATGGCAACAAGATGGCCACTGCCTGACCAGAGGACAGTGGGCCTGCCTAGAGATGACCTCTAGGATGCTGAAAATGAATGTCCAAAAGGCGGATAAAAAGCCAGGGGAGGAGATGTGGGTTTCGGACTAGTTATTGCAGAAGCCACAGTTAAAGCTGAATAACTGCATACACTCCTAAGAAACAGAAGTAGGCGGCTGAGAATGGAGCTTGGGAGTTGCTTAGAGTTTAGGAAAAAAAAAAAAAAAACAAACAAAAGAAAAATCCCAGAAAAAAAAAATGGAAAGCCTGGTCAACAAAGTTGGAGGGGCAGTGAGGAGAGGGCAGTGTTCTAGAAGCCCAGGGAGGGAGGAGTTTGCATTAAATAGTGAACGTGTTAAACAATCCAGAGAGACTGAGCAAAAGCATAAGTGATAGGAAGCTGCTGGCTTCTGTAATATACATAAGCTAGAAGTATAAGCTCCTCCTGCAGTTCTCAAATGAAAAAAACAATCTCTGGGTCTATGAGCTTTAACAACAGAGATGCTCAAATCCGGACAATCTCCTCAATTTATTTCTGTTGCAGGAACCTGACATGTTGATGGTCTCAGGGCAGAAGAGAAAGTTTCATGAAGAAACTCTTCTATCTATTCACATAAAGTGATGAAAACAAAAGCTTATCCTTAGTTCAGGAGTCTCTCTGGAGTAGTCACAGGTCAGCTTTAGAAAGAGCTATTATCAAATATTAGATGGTGATCTGCATAAATTCTTAACCATTGGAAAAACAAAAAAACAAGGACTAACGTGGAAAAGCACTGATTGGGAATCTGATCTTCAAAGAATTGACCTGGGAGAATTAGTTAACCATTTTCCAAGAATTATTAATAGTTTACCTATAACATGAAGGGTTTGAACTAGATGAGCTATGCCCTTCAAGCTCTAAAATCTCACAGTTTTCTGCTGAAAACCATGTGGAAACTGAAGTCATCTTCTTTTTGGGTAGTGATGATACTACATGCTACTACAGAGATAAAAAAAAATTGTTCTTTAAGCTTATAGTCAGTGAAGAATCTTTTTACCGATGCAATAATTAACTCAGAACTGTAATTCATTTTTTCAGAAAACTGGCCTTAGAGACTTAATTGTAAAAGGATTACCTTTCTGCAGAACTATCTCATCTAGAATACAAACATTTTATTAGGCAAATAACACGAATATATTTTCTAATACCTTTGACTAGGACGGGAGGAAGCATAGTCTAGTGAAAAGAGTAATGGAATCAGGCAATCTGGGCTTCGTTCCGAACTTCCATCTATTAAACCCTCTGGGGGTTAAATATCCTAATCATAAAATGAGGAAGTTAGACTGGAAGATTAAATATCCATTCCAGGGCTTTAAAAAAAATCTATTATTTTAGTAGCATGGCTGTGTGTGAATGTTGTCAGTCATGCTCACTTTTTAAAATCTCTCTTTTCTTGTCCAACATTTATCTTATGCTTCCTAAAGTCAAAGAATACAGGAGAGTCATATTCTGCGAGAGAAAGAGGTCGTATTTCCCTCTATTCAACAGTGACAGAGCATCCACTGTCTGCCAGAGCCATCGATATCAGTGAAGATACCGTCTTTGATCAAAAAACAATCTGCACTAATAGAGAGTTCGAAATTAAGGAGCTGGGCAGCACCACAATCACCCTACATGGAAGGGTAACTCACCCTGGGGACTGGACTCCTCTCCCTGCTCAGCAGCTGAGCCTCCCAGATTAAGGATGCTCAGGTTTGTTTTGTTTCTTTGCCTCCAGGCACAGCCCAGTCCTATCCTTAACATCCTACACCACACTCAGAGATTTTCTTTTAAGGGGGAGGGAGGGAGGTTTCAACCTACCCTTTCCATGCATCTGTCCACCACCAAATGAGCCTCACAGTCCTCATTTAATTGCACATTTTCAAATTTAAACTATTCATATTTCCCATCTTTGACCCCTAAAAACTTTCATGTCAATGTATTCTATTCAAATCAATACATATGCATCGAGTTCCCAGAATTTTTGTATCTTTTTTGTTAAAAGGTAAAGTGGAAAAACATACTGCTACCAACACAGTACCTCCACATTGAATTCAATCATGCCTTTTTTTCATTTTTTAAAAACCAAAGTCCAAAATGAACAGCTTCTGCTATAGATCACAGTAACAGGAAGTTGCTGAACCGGGAGCTCAAATTCACATCTCTAGCCATCTCCATCTGGATGAACAAATCACAGCACTGAAATTTAGCATGTCTAAAACCACATTCTAGCTTCTTGATCACAATGATGTCTTTTCTTCGCTCTTTCTGGGAATGTCACTATTTCTTTCTATTCAGCGCTCCCATTTCCCATGTTTAATCTGTGTTCAATTCTGGGCCATTTCTAGTATCTTTCATTATTTCCACTGTTCTCATCTTTCACCTAATATCTCTTCCTGCCACCATTTTCTTTCATAATCCAAAATTTTCTAATGTTTTTGCTAAATTAATCTATACAAATTCTAGAGCTGATTATTTTGCTTTTGTGTACAAAATCTTTCAATGTCTTTTTACTATGACTATTGGTCTTAAATTAAGACCAAACTACTTAGCATGTCATTGAAAGTCCCATGGCCTACTACGAAACTCCCAGCCTGGTCTGATTTCGCACTACTGACCATCAGCTCCATTGGAGCTGTTACCCGCCTCCCTACTTGCACATGTCTGTTCCCACTGCTCCTTCCACCTCAACTACTCTCCTTTCTCGGTGGTGAGTGGCACATTTAACCCTCCCCCCATGCAAAGCTCAAAATAATTTCCATTTTCTCCAGAATGAGCCATTCCTGAGCCTAACATTGCTGCAGCTCTGCCCTTTGAAATATGTACGTTTTCTTTCTGTGTCCCACAACCACTGCATTTTTATACTGTTCCAACAGCGTGTCTATTACTCTTGTGTTCACTTTTTGTGCTTTTCTTTTCCTACTCCTGTCTTGTACCCTGCATACTCGTCACTGGACTAGGGGCTACCTGACGGCAGAAATGATTCCTTCAAATGCTGGCAGACGCAGTGTCTTGCACTCAGAAGCTTCCTAATAACTTATTATTACTAAAGCATATTAATGCTGAAGCAATTTAAATAGAAAAAGCTTGAGTGAATGGCCTGTTATACTATTTCTCTAATAATCAGAATCTTTTTGTACTCTATTGATGAGTGAAATCTAGAGCTCCCTCTAAGACATCCAGAAGGCAGTACAGGAAGGGTTAAGTTTGGCAGCTGCAGGTACAGGGCAGGAACATGAAATCTGCAGCAATATGGGGAGGTGTGGAGCCAGGCCCTGCCTCTGAGTAGCAGTGTGGCCTCGGTACTGAAGTGAGCAACCCAATGGGCTAAATCAATGCCAATCTTTTTCTCCTATTGTAATTACCCTCCTATTTCTTATTAACAAACTCCAAATGCAATGATTTTTTTCTTTTTTTTGAGACAGAGTCTCACTCTGTTGTCCAGGCTAGAGTGCCATGGCGTCAGCCCAGCTCACAGCAGCTTCAAATTCCTGGGCTCAAGCGATCCTTCTGCCTCAGCCTCCCGAGTAGCTGGGACTACAGGCACGCGCCACCATGCTTAGCTAATTTTTTCTATTTGTAGTTGTTTGGCTAATTTCTTTCTATTTTTAGTAGAGATGGGGTCTCACTCTTGCTCAGGCTGGTCTCGAACTCCTGAGCTCAAGCGATTCTCCCGCCTCGGCTTCCCAGAGTGCTAGTATTACAGGCGTGAGCCACCGCGCTCAGCCCAAATGCGATGATTTTTATTAAAAGTCTCTTATACCCTCGACCACAAATGTCTGCTGGATAGGAAAAACGTCGATGTGTACTAGTGGCTAACATCTCCTGCAATGGTGTCACTCTGCCTTCAAGTCTCCAATTTAAACACACTCGATCAATACGCAGACAACTTTGTCACCCATCAAATTATAACTGCGTGAGGAGGCCGGCTGCTACCAGACACACCTTAAAACCTTTGGAAGCAGCAATATGGGCAGCAGTCCAGCCTTCTCTGTCAGCGTGGTTAATGAGGTCTGCAGGAACAGCGGGCTTGGATTCACCTTCGGAACTCTCTTCTCCTTCATCCAAGTCAGAGACATCTGACTCGGGCTCCTCCTCATTCAAACAGTTCCCACGAGCTCGTACTCTGTGGTACATCAGAAGCTTGAGGCTGTCCACATTACCAGTGTCCACAGCTGCATGAACTGGTGTCCAGCCATCCTGAAAATGAAATGACCAGGGGGAAAGGTTTGATAACAACAGTACTGTTGAGAACAGTTTATTGAAAGTTCACCTTTAAAACGTTCCTGGGCATGGACCACTGGGCTGGGAAAAGCAGGCATTCCAATCCTGAATATCACTGATGAGTTCAGTGTAGTTCTCTGGCCTCTGTCAGTTACGATATTTCCCCCTGCTATGACTCATTTTGGCTATTTTGTAATCATTTCCACATGCCAGTTAACCATTTGGAGTGAACAGGTACTTTCCTGGCCCATAACTGAGCATTATATGTGGTAAACCAGAATCTCAATTTAATACCAAGAAAGAAAACAAACTTTAGCCTAAAGAGATTTTTTTAAAAAACTTTATTTCCAAGAATAATGTTATTAGCAAAGTAGTAAGAGAATGTTCTTATAAGCCAGTTTTACTTATAAGGCAGTGTCCTAAATCTAGTGATCTTAACATTTTATGCCAACCATTCCGGAAGGAAAGATCCAGAATAGGGAAAAGGTAGACATGCAGGAAAAAACAAAGCCAAATAATTTCACTGGTTGTCTATGGGCCTCTGTTGAGTGTTCTGTGATTACAGAAGGATAATGATCATTATAAGCTTAGAAAACGGTCCAAGCAAAATTACTCGATCCATCTTTTATAACACATTACTTTGAAGCCTCTATCACTCACTCAGTTGGCTGCTAGAGTGGACACAGAGCTCATTTTTAGGGCAGTGGTTCTCAGGTGTGGCCCCCAGACTGGCAGCATCAGTATTGCCTGGGAACTGGTTAGAAATACAAATTCTTAAGCCTCACCTCAGATCTACTGAATCAGAAACTCTGGAGGTGGGGTCCACCAATCTGTTTTAACAAGCCCTCCAGGTGATTCTGATGCACTAAAGTTTGACAAACACTATTCTAGGGAAAATCTTGGTTCTATCTATAGTCTTTCATTATTACGTAGAGATAGGTCTGCCTTCTGATTGCTATACTAAATATACTTCAGTGAGCTATGCAGGGGTCCCCAACCTATGGTGAGTTGTATAATTATTTCATTATATATTACCATGTAATAATAATAAAGTGCATGATAAATGTAATGTGCTTGAATCATCCCGAAACTATCCACCACAACCCCCAGTCCGTGGAAAAATTGTCTTTCATTAAAATGGTCCCTGATGCCAAAAAGGTTGGAGACTGCCGAACTATAATACACTTTTTTTTTTTTTTTTTTTTTTAAGTAATGGGGTAGAAGACAGAGAGAGAAAGAGACAATAAATGGGAACAATATAAAATTAGGCTGTAAGTCATCTGATCACTTGCTAACGCTGTCCCTTTAGGAAGTGGCTTTTCCTCTGGTTTTGTGCCTCGTATCAATAAAGTCTGCTTGGCTAACACAAGACCGTGGCTGGGCAGTAACTGGAATAGTGAGTGTAGTCCTGGTGCTCCGATCAGGTAAAGCTGTCTCATGGTTTGTCCTTTGCCATGTTGTAGACACCTTTTCTTGAGTAGCAGCCTTATACAGGCACAGAGTATAATGCTTTTGACCTTGCCTAATTTATGCTACAAAGGTCATGTGGCCATTCCTGAAAAAAACTTTCAGTTTCTTATTCTCCTTTGATACTTTCTTATTAAAAGGCACAAGATATAATTATTTCCTTAAGATTCTATTGTATTGTTCATCTCTAGACTTTTAAGCATCTATACTTCCAAAGATTTCATTCCACTCATCAACCAGCTTAAGAGGATAGACTCCTGTCTACTCTAACTTAGGATGTGGCTTAAATTTTTGTGATGTCCTACTTATTTTTCTTTAGCTTGGTGATACAAAATTCATTTATTTTTCATCTGTAAGGCAGAATTTTACAATGAATATGTGTAACACCACAGATTACTGAGATAAAATATATAAAATAACATGAAGAAATGCAAAACTAAACTGTTTTCTCAGATTTTCAAAAAATAAATGGGAAAAGCCCAATAATAGAAAAGATTTTTTTATAAAACAAAAGCTCTATTAATAAGAGTCAATAGAAAACGTTCATACCTAGTTTATTATATTCCTACCTATATCATTAATTAAACTGTTGGTTCTCTTTGGGGAAATTGTTTCAGGAAATCCAGAATCTAAGATTATTATTTGTTGAATAAATAAAAACATGCCTCCATTGTCTGCTCTAAACCTGAATATAGTCAGAAACACAGTATTTGTTTTCTTCTTTTAAAGATGAATAATCTGAGGCTCAGAGGTTAAAGGACTAATTAGGCTACATGGGTAAGACTTTTAATTACCAGGGAACAGACTCATATAGAGGTTAGACACTTTGAAAATCCTACAAGCAAAACAAAATAAAGCAACCTATATTATAATGTATTTTGTTTTTCTAGCTGTAGAGTTTGGCGACACATTGTAAATTATGTTATGTAGGAAAAAAAATATTGGTACTCACTCTGGTTTTTACACTTCGGTCAGTTCCAGCTTCTAACAAGAGTTTAATACATTCTTTATTTCCATTTTTACAGGCCAGGTATAAAGGTGTCTGTCCTCCATCAGCAGCATGATTAATGTGAGCATCATATGCAATTAATAATTCTACACACCTAAATGCAAGATTATGATTAATTACATAAAAACTGAGTTTGACCTCTGAAGTCCCACGTGACCCATATTAAATACAGAAAATACTAAAGCAATTCTGTATCTTTATATACATCAATTATTTTTATTGATATATATCAATTATTATGGATATTATATGAATACTATTTTTTCACAAGGCTAGAAAATATAATTACTTAATTACTTAAGGAAAATAGTAGGTTTGATCAAGTGCTAATATCTGCTTTATGACACTTCTTGTATCCAACTTGTACAAGTGGAGTCCTTGGAATATGTTTAACTTATTGGGATAAACGGTTTAACTGTACTTGATACATACGTATTTTTTGAGTTTAAAATAGATGGAACCTTGAAAAACGTCAGGCTGCTGAGTCATTCTGAGATTTTCACTTGAGAAAATAAAATAATTATAAATAGCATAGACAGCAGGGCACCATGTGCCTCCTCTATAAAAGGCAGCAGAAAGGCTGAGAAAAGGGTTGCCTTGTGGAGGAAAGACAGTAGAGGTTGTCCTGTCTCCTGAAGCGGGGCTGGTTGATGACGAAAAAGACAGCTAAGCAGAAACTCACTGGCCCAGAATCAAGGAGGAAAGAAATGAGGTAAAGTCAAGACTTTGCTACACTTAGTAACTATCTAGGCTAAACATCCAGAGCCTGAGTTTGTAAAATTAGTTGAGAATAAATTTAGAAAAGAGGTCTAAATCATAATCAAATTAAGGAACAATTCACTTCATCATCTTATTTTTTTTTTTTAACTCAGATGCATATTTTTTTCTTAGTTTTCCTTGGCAGTATATGATTTATATATATATATTTTAAAAATAAGTGACATGACATATGTGTGTCATACTCATTTACATTAATTGATCCCTGGATTTCCCCAAGGTTCTTTCATTTTGCAAAGCTATCTATGCCTCCATTCCTGTAACTGTTATATTTTCTAAGCAAGTGAACCTACAGATTGCCCAATGACAGGTGCAGGTAAAAGCATAGCCCGGAAGGAGAAATTCCTTTTGGAGGACTCAGGATACACCCAAACAGTAACAGCCAAATCAGTGACTATGGTTCTCAGTAACAAATTCGGGGTGGTGAGATATATGTTAGTGACGAAGAATAAATAAAAATGCTTTTTGAATCTTTAAAAATTTATGTTTGTAATAAATAACATTGATATGAACTTTAAAACTTATATTTCAAGATTTATATGATCTGATAAAAAAACATCCCTATCAGGACAGTTGGATGTAAAATTTGAAAACAGCTTGCATTCCCCACAACCTGCCATTTCAGCATGGGCAAAGAAAGCTACTTAGCTGTTTTCTATTTTATTATTAAAATATGACTTTTAATTTTAAAAAGTCATGCTCGTATCTGACTTAGTAAGCTCCTGCAGAATGCATTAGTTAAATTAAAAGTTATTTTAATTAATAGGCTTTCCTTGGTCTTATGCTCAAATGATTTTCAGTATGTAGAATTCCTGCTTCAATTTTTTTTAAATAGTAAAACAAGATGAATAATTAGGATTTAATACTGAGTAAATTACCACTAGGAAGTTAAAATTATTGCCAATAATATAATCCTATTTTTAATGCCATCATAAGTAAAAAAAATGATTTGGGGGAGTTGGAGTGGTAGAAAATAGTGAACAACAAACTTCTCAGTAGTCCCTTATCTCATGATATATGTGTAGATAGCTACAGATTATCTTCTTCAGAAGATAAATTCATTTGTGTGCAGTTTGGACATAAAATAGCTCCCTTCTTCGCTTCCCTCATACATAAATACTTAACTCTTATTAAAAAGAACAAATTTAGGATCCTACTTTGTATTTAAATCCTCAAATACGGTCAGTGAATTTATTTGCCAATGGATTTTAAAAACTAGTTTACACATTTGGCCAGAACTAAAATATGTGTGCAAATTACAAAAACAGGCTCTTTCCACAGGGAGAAGAAAAAAAAGAATTAAGAGCATCACTTACTCAAAATGTCCCTGAGCAGCTGCAGCACACAAGGGTGTGAAGCCATTTTTATCAGCAGCATTGACTTGGGCTTCTGCATTCAGCAGCAATCTCACACAGTCTGTGGATTTTAATAGAAAGCCATGTAAATTCCCCATTTGGAGTGAGGATGAGCCAAATCCTATACACTCTATAGATAGATTCTAAACCCAAAGAGCCTCTCCCTGCACAGTTAATCTGACGATGCTATCATGGAGGACATGAGACCCTGCAGACTATTTTACAGGGAAAGCAGCCTCTTTTCCCAAAGATTATAATACCCTAGACTCAAAAATTAAGATGTGATTTGTGTGTATGTGTATGTGTGTGCATGCACATGCTTTGGAAAGAGTTGCTGATAAGTAAAAGGAATGTCATGTGCCAGAAAATGCTTTACCAGATTTTTCCACCGGCCTATGCCAGAAAATAATGTTCTTGGATGGATAACCAAATTCATTTACCAAATTGAAATATCATTCTTTATATTTAAATAGTTAAATTCTGACTTTATGATGTTTAATTTAATCTTTAAAATGCTTTTGTATGGTGGCCATCCTATACTTAACTGCATGAATGAGGATGAAGGAGAGCCCACAGAGTCACCTAACTCAGGCATAAATATCACCTGGATGTCACATTCCTCATGTGACTTACTAGATTTCTCTATATTACAGAAAATCCCTACAGTGTTATGAAGAGAAATTCTAAAGTACTTTAGAAATAATGAACTATCTTAGCTGACTAGAATCTTCCATTTATCTGAATTGATCGACCATCATATGGCTCACATATGCAATGCTATTTGACTTTGCGTTTGCGGTCAAATCATCTTTTTCTGTACTACCATATGTTTTGGTATATTTGACTACAGGATTTGCATTTTAAAGAACCAGAATAATTCCCAGTCCTCATTGATATGCTTTTTATAGTTATATAACTTCTCAGTTCTCTTAAAAAACTCAATAACTATAAATCGTTCCAGCTACAGAACAATTTTAGACCTATGACCTTTACTAACTACTAAAACTTTCCCTCTCTGTAGCATGTAGCATTAAAACTTCGATGCTTTGACTTTCTCAGACATCAGGTATTTCTAACAGAAAAATGAGGGCTATTTTGTCCTGACCAAAATGAGAACAGATGGAGGGCTTTATTCTAAAATGTGCTTCACAATTACTAGACCCAAATTTCTACATGCACAAGACATTTCACGGTGCATAAAGCAAAGATTACTTTTTACCAGCTGCAGTAAAATTTTTTTTTTTTTTTTTTGAGAGAGTTTCACTCTCTTGCCTGGGCTAGAGTGCAGTGGCGTCAGCCTAGCTCACAGCAACCTCAAACTCCTGGGCTCAAGTGATCCTCCTGCCTCAGCCTCCTGAGTAGCTGGGACTACAGACATGTGCCACCATGCCCGGCTAATTTTTTCTATATATTTTTAGTTGTCCAATTAATTTCTTTCTAATTTTAGTAGAGACGGGGTCTCGCTCTTGTTCAGGCTGGTTTCGAGCTCCTGAGCTCAAACAATCCGCCCACCTCGGCCTCCCAGAGAGCTAGGATTACAGGCGTGAGCCACCGCGCCCAGCCTGCAGTAAAATTTTTAAATCAAGGAACTGTACAATTTGGATTTTTAATGTTTATAAAAACTTTAAATCTCATGTAAAAAAATTATCCAATATTACCTGTAAGAGAAAATCGAAACCAAAATGAACCTTTTGCTCATAACAATGGTTACAAGTGCTTTTGACTTTCCATCTTTCACAAGCGTGTGGTATGATAAGTTCTCGCCATTTTTACCTGTATGTCCATTCTTAGCAGCAGAATACAAGGCAGAATGGCCATCTTCACAGGAGTAATTAATGTCCAGTCCTTCTTCATTAAGCAGCATTGATAATAAAGTGACATTTCCCTGGGCAGCAGCTTGCTGAAGAAGGGTGGGCCTGCCAGCCAGGGGGGCAGGACCACCACTCATTAGCAAAGGGGTTAGGGAGGGTGACCAGCCTGTAGGTTAAAGTGACCCTTATTAGAGAGTAGGAGCAAGGACAAGAGACAGATATTACCCTTTCCATTCTGAATTACGCACACACAAACGTGTGAACGTGTATCCCTAGAGGATTATGTGGTTTCTAACATTATCAATCTGTTAATATTTACTTAGCATGAATCTGTACTGTTATTTCGGATCTTATATCTGCTGCTAATTAAATTAGCACACATGGTGACAAATTATTTTTAGTTGTCAGTCTTGAACAGATAAGTGTTAAAGTGGAGACTGGTTTTAGGAAACTAAGATGGCTGTCTCATTTTTAAAAGTTCAAATTCCTTTTCAGCATTTCAAAACAATTTGAATTTTAAAATTATGTAAAGGTTTCCTCAATTTCAGTATCAATCTGAAAAAGTGAACTTGATATTATTAAGTATAAAACAGAAATAATTGTAAGAAATAGAGATTTTTCTTTTTCAACAATGTTTCCAAGGTACTTAATTATACATTTTATACAAAACATTTATATAAACATTAAGATGGACCAAATGCTGTCAATGAATCTATTCACATTCCTTGAATTCACTTATTTGGGAATAAAAAACAATGGGGGCCAACTACTATTCAGTATTACGAGGTAATAGATATACAACATATGTAATTGGATCCAAAATATAGCAGCACAAATATTCAATACACAATTTCAAAGACTGTATCATCTGGCCGCCTTTACAACATGCCTAACAAACTTTTAATCAGCCAACAAAACCGAACCCTCTATGATACAGCCTTAATAAAAATCATAAGTTATCATAGTTAGATATTTCTCATCAGTATTTAGCAGTTTTGGAAGAGAATCTGTTAAGTGTGCGAAGTCGGCTGCATATAGCATGGAAAATTTTCTGAATTCTTCCTTGATCAAAAGGCTGTAAAAACAGTAAAGTAAAAATGTTTATTTAATGTGATATATAAATATTTGTGTATTTAGGCTTAAATACAGTGAACTTTCAAAATAAGTCATTTTCTTTTCTTTCCTTACAAGGTCCTAATACCTCTAAGTAACGTAGTGTATATGCACATATATTCATTCATTCCTCAGGGCACACTTTCTACGTATATGTGGTAACATCTCTTTAGTAAGATACAGTAGATGGGTATTTTATATTCCCTGTACGTTGGTATCAGGATAATATTCTAGGTATGTGGGTATCATATTAACCTGTAATATTCAATTATTATGATTAAATTCTAAATTATCGGCCTTATATTATTTTAATAAATATTAAAAGGGTACATATCAAAGGAATTTCTCAGTATTTTTTTAAATTCTTTATTAAAAAACAAAGCTAATTATACGAATGAAACTACACTGCTAAATAAAGCTAGATATATCTTCATAATTATTTGAATTTATGAATTTATTATTATTATTTTTTTTTTTTTTGAGACAGAGTCTCACTCTCTTGCCTGGAGCGAGTGCCGTGGCGTCAGCCTAGCTCACAGCAACCTCAAACTCCTGGGCTCGAGCAATCCTACTGTCTCAGCCTCCCAAGTAGCTGGGACTACAGGCATGTGCCACCATGCCCGGCTAATTTTTTCTATATATATTTTTAGCTGTCCAATTAATTTCTTTCTATTTTTGGTAGAGACGGGGTCTCGCTCTTGCTCAGGTTGGTCTCGAACTCCTGA
>CAUYSK010031431.1:0-23741 GCA_963575035.1 Avahi laniger
GTACACAAAGAGTGCAATGTGCACCACGCAATGGGATGGACATATTTGAAACCTGGACTGAGGGGGGGAGGGGGGCAAGGGCAACACATGTAACCTAAACATCTGTACCCTCATATTATGCTGAAATAAAAAAAAAAAAAAGAGAATAGGTGAAGAAGATTCAACATAAAGGTAATTGAGTTCTCTGGAAAAAAATTAAAAACAAAGCAAGAGGACAGAAAAAAATACTGTAAACCAAGAAAATTTTGCTAAAAATATGTATATATTTGAAACTATATATTGAGAGCACACTGAGTACCTAAGAATATCAACCCGGAATGATCAACATCAAGATATATTCTAGTAAAGTTACTACATTTAAAGAAAAAAATAATTTGGCATCTAAGTAAAACCAACAGGTGATTTATAAGGAAAGAAAATTAGATTATCATCAGACCTTTTTTAGATAGCAATGTTTTATGATAGCAGAAAATGGAGTAACATATTTGAGATACTCCAGGAAAGAAATATTAGCCAAGGATTTGGTTAATTTGGCTAATATTCAGCAAACTGACCTTCAGGTTTGAAGGATGTAGATTAACCATGAACAACTTAACCATGAACAACATACAAGAACTTAGAGAAATAGTTTCCAAGATTCCTTCCTGAAAAAGCTTCTAGAGAATGTGCTTCAGGCAATCAAAACGACCACAGAAATATCAACATAAGTCCATATAGTTGTATTAAATACATAATTACGAATAGAACCTAGACTAAATGATTCTGAAAGAGAGAGAATATAGCATATAATAGCTATATGCTCAGATGGAATATAATTTAACTACGAAAAAATGCAGAAAGAAAAAAAGATTAACCCATTCTCACCAATAGTAATTACGTAGGCAGTAGTAGTATTGGTATTGGTATTATGAGACCATTATGTGTGTAGTGTGGGATACAGTAAATGAATATGTACGCGATGTTATGTTATCTCATGTATCCTTGGGAATCAGGAGTCTTGGTGTAGATGAAAAGAGATAGAGATAAATATAAAAGAGATTAAGTGAAAAACTCTGTAGTCCTGAATTTGGATTTGAATTAGAAGTATCATTTTGAATTTTATGTTTTAAAAATTTTCCTAAAGAAAGTGACACTCAGTGACTACATTATTTTATCCCAAAGCCCTAGAACTCCAAATGTAGATGGTGTCATTATAAGCCTGGATGTTCAGGCCAAGTTCTCTTCTTCACAATTAACAGCCAACCAGTTTCCAAATCCTATCAATTCTACCTTTCAAGTATTTCTCTAATCCATCCATTCCTCTCCATCCTGCTGATGCCATCATCTCTCACCTGGAGTACCGCAGCAGTCTCCTGCCTACTCTCCTTGCAGCTGATCTTGCTGCCCTCCGATTCATTCCTCACATTGCAAAATATCTCTATAAAACGAATCTGATTGCATATTTTAAACCCATATTTTAAACCCTTCACTGGAGTCCCAGAATCCTACGAATGGCTGCAATGGCCAGAATGTCCAGGTGCCAGGCTGATGCTTCAGTCCGGGGAGGCTCCGTTCTCCTTCCAGCTCTCTGACTCTCCAGGCCGACTGGATTTCTTTGGACTCCTCAAATATGTCAGGGTTTTAAGAGCCATCATATTAGTTATTTCCTCTTCCTGGAATATTGTGCTCTGACACCTATCTGGAAGCTTCCATTCCATCTAGCCCAGAAGGCTGCTTTTCCATAATTAGTCTCAGCAGTCAGAAAGTTCCCTCTGTTCTTCTCCTTCCTTAATGTTTATATTTTGAGCTGGGCCCCAATTCCCCTTCACTTCATGTATTATCTGCGCTATTTCCTGCGCTAAAGTATCATTTCAAGATATAAGAGCAAATGTTTGGTGTGAAGTTTTTTAAACCATATTATCCTAAAACAAACGAATTCACTTAGAATTATGTTTTGAGCATGCTGAGAAAGTTTTAAAAACCCACAAAAACAAAATGCTATAGAACAAAAGATTAATAACTCTATACATTCCTAATCTAGTTGTGCAGAACATTAGACTTTGTGGGGCCTGGTGCTTGTATAATTTTAGGATCCCTTGCTAGAGTGCCTCCCAAGGCCTCGAAAGGGAACTGTGCAAGTGAGACGCTCTGAAGGTTAAGTTCCTTAGCGTTAGGGTACATGTACCCGGGGTTGAATTGTACAGTGTTGTTGCTTATTCTGAACCTGGACTTGCTTTTGCTTTAGCACCGTGAGTGATTGGACTTCCTTGTCCGTCTGACTATGCCGCTATCTTAGGACACAGCTCGCCTCACCTCCACCCTGCAGAGCCGTCTCCTGGTCAAGTCCCTCTAAGCAGCCATCTCTGCTACGGCTAAAACAGGTAGATAGGAGATGGTAAGAATGCTTAGGACACTTCTGGAACAATCTGAACATAAGGGTTTGGACTTCAGTGGAGCAGAAAGAATGGAAAGAGCAGAGAATGAACTTGACTGGTTATAGGGGAAGAGAAAAGGAAAACATATAATGTCAATACTGACTAACTGTGAGTGGGAGCAATGGATGAACTTGCTGATTTGGGCTTGCTTATTTAGATTGGGGGAAAATATGGTAGGCAGTAAAATTGTATTAAATACAAAAAGCCTCAAATAATGTCTACTTCATTCATCATATTCATAAGATTTGGGAAGAGTAATTAGCAAATAGCCTTCCTTCAGCACGACCAAACAGATATCCCTAAAATCTGCAGACCTTCCTCTGGGGGCACAGATGGGCAAGTCTCCTGCCAGGTTCCTGGGCAGGCAAGACTGCCCCTGGACCATAACTGAGTGGCACTGGAGCTGAATCACAGGGCTGTTTCAGGATCTCCTGTGGAACCAACCTCGGCAAGCCTGCCTCCGAGTGTGCAGATGGGTGTGACTCCCAGTGGTTCGTGGTGGGGGGCAGGACTGCTTTCGGACCACAGGGTAGAGGGGCTGGAGCCACGTGACACAGCATTTTCAGGGTTTGCTGTGGGACTGAGGGCAGTAAGCCTGCCTCCCAGGACACAGAAGGGCGTGACTCCTGGCATTCTGTGGGCAGCACAACTGTGCTCAGATTGTAGCTGAGAGAGGCAGAAGCTGAGTTACAGAGGCACTTCAGCGTCCACTGCTGGAACTGTGGTCAGTGGACCCGTCACCCCAGGCATGGGTGAGTGTGACTCCTCCTGGGCCCCTTGGCAGATGGTTTTGGTGGTAGACTCAAGGCTAAAGAGGGTTGTAGCTTAGTCCACAGTGGGGCAAGGTCATTTCTGGTCTGAAGCTTGTACCACAGACAGCAAAATTGCTGCATAAGAGTGGGCCTGCCCTCTCAAAACAGCTCTCCTTGGTTTTGGGCTCCACCAGGGTTTTATACTCTTCCCTGGATCCCAAAGCTCCCACAGGGACACTTTTCTCTGTGGACAGCTGTCAAATTCTTCTTGCTGTGGAGGGATTTGCACAGGGGTCCTCCTATTCCATCATCTTGCCAACTAGGAATGAATTATGATTTATAAAATAATGTTTAGAATTGTACATGGCGTGTACATAGTAAGAAGTATCTCATAAATAAATACATGTTTTCTAAGCTCCGTCTTGATTCTGAAATTATCCACTTTTATAGAATAATCTATACTGTCCAAGATTTAGCACTGATTTACTTTGCTTTCAGATGACTCTGCATTCTGACAATTTTAAAAAATCATGTATGTTGGAGGCCCCAGTGAAAGGACAAGAGACCACTCAGTGCACACTCCTGCTTTTATTCAGGCTATTTAATTCCTTTTATGAAGCAGCAGCATTTACTCCTCCCTTAGGGGAGTGCTCCAAAGGCAAGGGCTTTCATTGCCAGGATGCTGCCCTGGTATTTAACCTAGATTTCCATTTTTTTTCTATGTCTCTCCATGCTTCCTAGTTAATAGATTGTATATGCATTATCCCCTGTTCTCATCCTCAGGAGCATGTATCAGGCACTCAATCCTTTCTGATCTTTCTAGGCTTTTAGTGAAGGTTGAAGCTTTTTCTAACCTTTTGATCTGTGAACCCTTGTGTCACAAAATGAAGTCTTGTGGATCCACAAGTCTGGTGTTTAAAGTACATGGGAATTCCTTAGAAAATGTACTTATCATTCCTCACTTTCAAATAATATTCATAGGTTGTTAAAAGGAGGAAAATGATGGTACCTGTCCATTGTTTATGCCTCCTGCTTGCTAATGCAGCTGTGTACTTACAAGCTGTAATTTTCCAGGATATATGTATTGGGAAGAATCGTTAATATTTTCACAATTCTGATGACAATTGATTTGTAGTAGTTTTTATAAAGTATTTCTTCATATGCACTCTTAGGTCAACTTAGCCTTCCAAAAAACATTTAAGAACTTTCCAGTTTGTCAAAATTCTGTTTGGCTCAAGAATTTTTATTGATGCAATAAATTACTTATTGCCTCACACTCCTAAGCATGTTTATATTTTTCTAATATGCACAGGCCAAGAAAGCACCACATGGCAAAGTCTTTGGTCCTGTATCCACACAGATTTCTATGATAAGAGAAAGCAGGCTACATATGAGTTAGTAACAACAATGATAATAAAATAATAATAGCAACATTTATTGAGTGTTTAATGTATGCCAAGTGCCAAGCCAAGAAGTTCTTCGTAATGTGTTACTTCATGTAATATAGAAGCCAACAGCCCTCTAAGGTAATATCTACATTTTAAAGATAATTTTAAGTGTCTCATAATAAGATCATCTTAATAAATAAGATCATCTCACAAAAATTACCTTATGATCCACTTTGCTTTTGCAGGTCACTCACATATGGTAGACATCTTTCCACGTCAGTCCAAGTTTTAATGATTGAATAATAATACTCCATTAATCTGACTTTTACCTTTTCTACCACACATACTTTACAATAATAGAGAATATACAAATTGAACATAGATTTATTTATTCATATAGATATAAATATGGCTATCGATATGGATATGGATATGCAGACACATATAGACAAAAGTATTTTATACTATGCCACATTTCAGAAAGGATGTGTGGTATCAGGAATTTTAACAGAACTAAAAAAAAAATTTAAAAGGAGCAACCAGTTGCTTCATTTACAAATGTTCTTTAGCAAATAAATAATTTCATAAAGTTGATTCACTGACAAATTTTAAATTATGTACATTGTTTTAAATTATGTACCATTGTTTTCATAAAAGCTGCAAAATATTCATGAAAGAATTAAATCACACACATGTTCCACTTCACAAATGCATATAGTTTCCTGTTAACCTAGTATATAGTATTGGAACTCTGTCATCAAAATGTAAATTTTGAAATTCATGTTTTTCCTTAATGTTCCATAAGAATGATTACTTGCCCAGTCAAATAACTATGGGCGTGAAACGATCAAGCAAAAAACTTTGCTTCATAAATTTTTTGAGCGTCCTGGAGGTTACTATTATAATTGAATTTAGTGATTTCATGTGTTGTTTTCAAATATGAGACTAATTGGTGAAACATATTTAACAAAGACTTAGAGCCAGTAATTCAACAGAGCCTTGCAAAACCAAGTGTAAAACACTTTTTCATTAAGGCACATATATTGAACACTCTCTATGTGCCAGAAATTGCGCGAGGGACTGGAAACAAGGCACGTGTCCTATCTGCTTGGAATGCGCCCTGCTGTGTAGTTAAGTATGCTGTGATAAGACTCTGCAATGAGGGCAGGGAGGACAAGGAAAGGGAAGGCTGTTCTGGTGTGTCCTCTTAGTCCCCACTGCTGGTAAGTACTTTTGGCCACCATTGTGTGAACCCCGTTTTTAGTCACAATCTCTTAACTGGTCATCCTGCCTCCCGTCCCTGATCCTCTCAACTCTACATCTGATTTAGAAGCTTTCAGTGTCTCCACATCATGTTGAGGATAAAGTCCAAACATTTCATCCCAACTCTAAAATTCTTTCATGAGAGGGCTGCCCCTCTCCTCGCATCTTTATCTCTAGCTACCCTGTTGCCCTTGGCTCTCAAGGCATATTAAACTACCTAGAGTTCCAAGGACATGTTACACCCTCCCTCATCTTCTGCCTGTTGTTCATGCGTTCCCTCTTTCTAGAATTGTCTCCTCCTGCTTATTGAAACTTACTTGCTAATTCATATTCATCCTTTAGGTCTTAGCTCAGATGTGTTCATCTAAGTGAGAACCATGAGAGCCATCTTAGTCTCTTCCCTCTACCTCCTCCTTTCCATTCAATCCGTCACGAAATCCTGAAAATTCTAAGACTAGCTATCTTTATGATGGGCTATTTGAAAATTTTTTCCCTGCTTATTAAAAACAAACCTGCAAGGTTGGTATTCTTGTTCCTTTTTCACAAGTGGAGAAATGCACCTAAGAGAGATCAAGTTACTTGCTCAAAATCACACACTTAATAAATTGCAAAGCTAAGATTCAAGCCAAATTCCATCTGATTCTAAAGCCAAAATGCTCTACCACACTACTTTCTTTCCAAGGCAAGGGATATGCTAATGACCATTATGTGCTTGTTCCAAAACGATATTACTTTGAGACATTTAACTTCATATTGTTTCTTTCTTCTATGGTTATATACAAATCAGTGGCTAATATAATTGGCACTAGACTTTTAAACATTTTCATCTCTTCAATGGTTCCTTTAAGATCTCTGCTTAAAGCAGTGGCTATTTTAAGTGAGGCAATGAGACTTGATAGTTTCATATGTATTTCTAAGGCACAGAAATTGAGAAATAATTGGAAAGTGAATTAAAACAGTATTTCATTTTGTATCAAGGAAAAAATATACTATTGAAAAAGTATTGCAGGCACACTGTAGGAAATTCATAAAATAATGACAAAAGGCAAGTGAAAAATAAAATTACGTATAATTATGCCACCCATAGATAACCATTGCATTGAATTTTGCTGTCTACTTTTTATAGATGAAGATTGTATGTATGACACTGTATACACACATATCATACTACCTACTACCTGCTACTCACAGTTTTGAGAAATGGGGAATATTGAAATGAAAGCCAAAGCTTTCACTCTTGCAGTGTGGTAGAATTACATTTGGTAGAATTACATTTGTGACTTAAATACATTTAAATTTAAGAGATTAAAGAAAACCTGACAGAGATCAAAGCCTCTGTCTCTCTAATGTTGGCAAATTCACCTGAGGGGCCATGATCTACCAACAATCCCAAATTTGTAAAAGGAAGACTATTGTGAAGTTAAAAAGTGAAATGAATAAGGGGCTACTTTTACATTGGAGGAATGCTGACTAACCAGTCGGGTATAGGCACCGGGCTATCTTTGAGTCATTCTTCGTTGGCTTTGCCAACGAAAAACGTCTGTTCCTCTTATGGAGATGCATCCCAAATTAACAGCCATTATAATTTCAAGACAACCAAAGAATGCAGGGGTAGAAGGAGTAACAGAGGAAAATGTTTTACTCAAATGTTGGCAGAGAAAGGGGCAGAATATTTCACATGAACAGCATATCCATTTTTAATCATTTTATGCCATAACAGAAAAATTTTGAAAAACTTTGTTTTCTACTCACAGCCACATGCTTTAAATGATCATTGCAAGTAGAGCAGAGAGTTTGAGTAGAGATTGGATACATTCTTACCCAAATGTAGAACTGCTGAAATGGTTTAATCTTTTTAATTTGTTCTATTCAATTTCAGCCAACAATAACTATCTATGAAATGAACTCCTATCTAACCTAGCAGAAAATAGATAATTTTTGCTTTTTTACTCTCTTAATGGGATTGAAATTGGCTTAATCATAGAGTTATTTTCCAAAGTTTAGTGGGATCTGTGTTTTATTTCTGCTTCTATTGATTTAAAATGTTTTACAAGAAAGATAAAAGAACAGAAAATTCCAGGCAGTTGAACACTAATGGTACTGCTTAGCTCTGTCTTCTGATATATCTCAGAAATAATATGAAATAAGAAAGGGGAAATAAAACTTCGTGGAAACCATAACTTCAAGACAAAGAATGACCAGATTTCAGAGTAACTCTAATGAGAAAAAAGGAAAAAAACTCACTAAATCCTAATGTAGATCTCTCATCTCCTGCCTCCCCTCCTTCACCCTGGCCTCCTTCGGGGCAGCAAAGGTAGACCAAGAAAAACTGCAGAGAAGAAAGAAGAAGGAAACTAGTGGACAGCCTCAGGTTCATCTCAAGCCACTGCCAGAAAGACTCTTGGCCCTAAGTCTGAAAAATTCTAAAAAAACGTGCTTTGGTAGATGAGAACATTAAGGGGGAAAGTTCTTTGTTTTGATGATGCCCAATTTACCAAATTTTTAAATTCATGGGTCATGGTTTTGGTGTCATATCTAAAAATCTTTGGCTATTCAAGTTGTCAAATATGCAGGCATAAGTTAATTCATAATATCCTATTATCCTTTTAACAACTGTAGAGTCTGTAATGATGTTACCTCTCTTTCCTCGGTATTGGTAATTTGTGTTTTCTGCCTTTTTTTGTTTCTAATCAGTCTAGTAGAGCTTTATGAATTTTATAGATTTTTCTCAAAGAACTCTATTATGATGCTGACACTGAAACTACACCTAACATTTCCTTACATAGATATATAATCTATATATTTATAGATTGTGTATCAATATAGGTTACGATCTATATTTCTGTATATAGATATATAAATATAAATATAGAGGTTATATCTATGCATGTTTTCATCCATTCAACAGCTATTTACTGAGAACCTGCTAGGTGCAGGCACTGTACTATACACTGGGAATACATTGAGGGGAAAGAAACCCAGGCCTTCATAGAACCTACCTTCTTATGAGAGAGACAGATAATAAGATAAATAAGTCAAATGTACAGATGTTAGTGGTAAGATGAAAAAAAAAATCAGGGAATGCAGACTTGGAATGTTAGAGTTTGGGATTTTACTTTTTAAATCGTAACCACAGAAGGCCTTAATGAGAAGCTGACTTTTAAGTAAAGATCTGAAGAAAATGGGGATGTGCTCAGCTATCAGGGGAAGAGCTTCCAGGCAGAAGGTAGAGGAGGTGAAAAAGCACTAGCACGCTTGGTACATGAAGGAACAACAAAGCACTAGCACGCCTGGTACATAAAGGAACAACAAAGGGACTGAGCGCGAGGGTCAGAGAATTAAGAGAGTCAGTGAGGGTCAGATCGTGCTGGGCCTTGCAGATCGTAGTATCTAGATGACACAGATGGCCCGAACTAAGGTGCTAACAAGGTATGTGCAGATTCTGGATATGTTTTAAAGTACAGTTAAGAATTTTGAAGTATAAGTAGGATTTCCTGATTAAATGGTTTTGGAGTATGAAAGAAAGAAAAAAGTAAAGGATGCCACTAGGATATTTTTTCCTGAGTAACTAGAAAATTGGAGTGCCACTAACTGACCCGGGGAGCAAGACAGGCAAAACAGCTTTTGGAGAGAACATCATTTTGCAGAATGTTTTCCCCAAGTTCTCACTTGATTTCAGTTTACTCAGCTTAGTCTCTATCTTCAAAGCTGTTGAAGATGAAAGTAAATATTCTACTTGTTTAAAATAAAGAAATAAAATTAGATATTGCATTAACTGTAAGGGCCCTTGCAGATTGCTTTAAAAGCAAATTAACAGAAGACCAAAGAGGGTAAATGATACTTTTTGTTAAGTTGAACTACTGGTAAACATCTGACTGATCCAATTGATTAGTTCCACAGTAATGTCTCATGAGCAGAAATGCCCTTGGTTTATATCACTACTCTGGGCTTCAGCTAAGAACTGAGGAATATCGACTCAAACAACTTTTTGGCCTAGGCCAATTCTGCTTTTATTTGGCCACAATCTAAATGGGAATACATTTAACACCAACTATGGGAATATCTGGGGAACAATATGTTTTTTGTTAATTTGATCTTCATCGTAAGAAAATTCCTCTTAATAGGACCACAAACTAATTTCCTTTAAATAATGTTTATTATAATTATTATAGCAAATTATATTTGTGATTTGATGTTATAATAGCATCTTGGAGTAAAAATGATTAAACAATTCAGGGTTGTAAGTAGCTGTCTAGCATTGGGCAAATTATTTTGGTCCTCAGTTTCCTCCTGCAGAAAATGACTATATAATTAAAAATAAGTTTTACACATTCCCTCTTATAAAAAAACTTAAGGCAGGTACTTCAGACAAGGCTGAAAAAGAGAATTTGTAAATGCCCTTCTGGTACTTCCAGTTTATGAGTCTATTATTATTTAATATTACTTTGGTGGGTAAAGTAGAGGCAAGGAAGAAATATATTCCATGCATGCAAACATTTAAGTAACTAATATTCACTCAGTGATTAATGGTATTAATAAAGAATCATCACAGAATAGAATGCATAGAGGAAATATGAACCTTGGGTGGAGTTCTCAGTTTTCAATTTAGTAGCATAGGAATGTAACCAATTGATAAAAAATAACTTGTGTTATATCTATAAGGACTGAAGAAGTGCATTTTGACCACAAGAGAAAAAAAGTAAGACAAGAATAACTTCTCTGTGGAAAAGTAGGACTTTGCTTTTTGTTCATGTGTTACAAAAACATCCAGCATTAGTCAGCTAGGTTTGCTTCATGTTGTACCAAAGCAATGATTTCACTAGTTTTACTGAGTTTGTGTTTTCCTTTTCCCTTACTTTAGGGAAGTCATATTACTTGTATAGCTTATCACCTTGAAAATCCCATTTTAAATAGAAACACATTGACCACATCCCTGAAGGTTGAATACAGCTGCAAATGGAAGTAGACACATCCCATCTTCCGCTCACCATAACTGGTATCTTTCCAGCTACTTCTTGGTCAGACTATGTAGCTTTCTTTTTTTAAAGACAAAAGAGGAGATGAGACAAAATACCTTGGTTACAGCTGTCTTCCTCAAGGCTATATGGAATAGTTAAGAGTGTGAGTCCCCTCTCCCCTCTGAGGTGATGTGCTTTGACCTACTCTTTCCTAGTAGAGTGAAGAGCAGCAGACACACGGCCAGATGCCTCGCTGCTGCCCAGGCAGACACTGCAGCTCTGAGGAGCCCTGTGTTTCCAGGACTCACTTGTGGTCAGCTTCTGACTAACCCACAGGGGCCCCTGCCAACTCCCAGGGAAGCCCAAGCCAGACAACAAACCACACTCTGTTCTGCTTATCTTATTTTAGGAGCCTTCCTCCAAGAGGATATCGGTGGCAGTCTTTCCCCTCTTTATTCTGCAGGGTTTGTGTTAAGTACTTATTTTTCCCAAGCTAATGCATGTTGTTTAGGGTATACAAAGATGCAAAAGCCATCAAAAATAATCAGGAGAATGTTTAACAGAAAAGCCAGGTAATGCTTCATTCTTGGGTTTCAGGGGAAGACAGTAGTTCAAACAGGCATACAGAGGTCTTCAAAAAATGCGATCTAATTCTCAGGTGGGGAGGGGTAGGTAAATGGTGTTAATTTTATTATTAATCTTAAAATTGTAGTTCTCAGCTGAGAATCACTTGAGGCCAAGAGTTCAAGATCAGCCTAGACAACACAGTGAGACCCTGTCTCTATGAAAAAAATTTTTTTTAATTAGCAGGGGCATGTGGTGCACACTGCAGTCCTCGCTATTCAGGAGGCCGAGGCAGGAGGATCGCTTGAGCACAGTTCTAGGTTACAGTGAGCTATGATTGGGTCACTGCATTCCAGCTGGGGAGACAGAGCAAGACCCTGTCTCAAAAAAAAAAAAAAAAAGGATATCTGCAAACCTAAGTTTACAATCTTGCTTTATACCACTTATTATTATTAATAGTATGAACTTAAGAAGGAAGTTTCTGTATATCAGTTCATAACTATTCCTAGATATTGTAGATAGCCCATAAATATTCATTGTTTTTTGAGGAGTATTCAATTTTAGCTTTTCTCAACTGTATTTTTTTAAAAATCCCAAAAACATAAAAGCCCAACAACACTTTTTCTTATGATACCATGCCTGTTCAAGAATGATCTCCAAACATTTTTTCATGTATGAAATGGAAATAACAAGGCCAACCTCACCAAATGCTGTGAAAATTAATTAATAACACCTATAAAATGATCAGCACATAGTAAATCTTTAGTAAATATAAGTTTCCAACTTCCCAGTTCTAGTCAAATTAATATAATGTAACATATATGTACATAAGAGTTTATCTAGTAGTTTTATTTATAAAGCTAGAGAATTAGTGAACTTATAACTTACTTGATACAATTCGTATACCCAAAATTAAACACCAAATTTCTGTATTTCATTTTTACTGAGAGTGGATAAGTACATTTGACTATATCACAAGTAAAAATTAATTTAAAATACTGTGGAAAAATAATAATTGTGACTATTGAGAACTTACTATTATCACACAATAAATACATGACCTTTACATTAGTGAGAATAACAAAGAGTACCTACTGCATAGGGGTGTTATGAAGGTTAATCGAATTAAGATTTGTAGAGCACTTAGTACTATGCTAAGGCTCTTAGTGATATTTTCCAAATAAAAACACACATAATACTGTAAACTTCTCATCAGTCCTGTGATATAGGAACATTATAATCCTCATTTTGCAGGAAGCCAGACAGTCAACAAATGACCACGCCAGAACTTGAATCCGTATCTGGTTACTTTAGCATCCGTGCTTTAACCACTGTGAATCTGGAACATTTGATGAAAGATTATGAATTTGGGTACAAGGAGAGGAAAACAAAAGTGTGGCTTAACATGGTCTGACATTATGATGCTAGGAATGGTATAAAGGACAAAACTATAGACTATAGATTGCTTTTGAAAGTTCTTGGGCAACATTTACTACTTATGATGCTTTCTAATACTTTGCCCTATGTCTTAAAGTCACCAGCCCACTTAAAAGAGAGGATTGTGAATTATTGGAAGACCTTTGGTGTATTAAGTGAGTGGTTAAAATTGATACATTTGCTCTTGTGACCACTTTTATATTCAGATATAAAATTCTTTTACTCCCGCAGGTCTGTGATCTAAAACCTGGTGTATTATTAATTAGATTATATTCTTCTGTAGGAGAAATCCTCAATGAGTAGTCATTTTGTGGGAAGTGAAGCAGCCGTGGTCACATGTATGGAGTGATCTGACCCTTCCCTGCAGCTTCTCGAATGAAACACTGGGAAGAGTCATGCCTTCTTGATAAACACAGATACACTTCTTTTCAAAATTTAACTCTCTTCTGGTAGAGGTAGTGTGTGTACTATGGTTGCTATGCATTTGGCTATTGATGATAAATGGAATTCTAAGTGCATAATTTTTAAAAACGTTCTTGATATGGAATAAAATAGTTTGAGAAACTCCTAAAACTGTGACAAATTAGGGCACTCTCCACTCATTTTTCTTTTCATATTCTTTTCTTTCGATTGCTTTTTTATTCATTTGTAAATCCATAAATCATTTTGCACCTGGCTCTGTGCTTGGCAAGAGAATTCAAAGATGAGTTCAGTTTTTAAAAGCACAGGTATATAAGAAGAGAAAGGGAAATATCTAGTCAGGAATGAAGATAAAAGAATGGAGCACTAAGAACAGTGGCAGCAAGGCTAAAGCACATAATATGCTGAAGATTAAAAAATAAATATTATATTAAGGCAATAAAAATGCCCTTTTGGATGTGTTGATGTCAGAGCAAAGGAAAAAACAAGGAAGGGTCAAACTATTGCTTTGGGCACATGGTGCAAATTTAACAGACAGCATTAGGAGAGAGAGCAATTTATTAGCTATTAGTTTCCATCCTGTTTATTAAACAGAACATCTTCAAAGTGGAAAGTATTGAATAATTATGATTAAGAAGGATTTGAAGTTCATAATAGATGAGGCATTGAGTTACCTTGTGCAGAATTTGACAATCACCAATTTGATAGTAACCCTAAAAGGTAGCTACTACCCCTAACTCCTCCCCTTCCCCATTTTACAGTTAAGGAATCTGAGGCTCAAAAAGATGCCACAGGCAGTAAATGGCAGTCAGGATTTTCGGTTCACTCTATCTTTCTTCAAAGTTTTGTTCTTCCAAGTATTTTGCAGGGCTCCCCAAAGTTGTCTCAAGTCCAGATCCCTAAGGACTCAGTTCTCACATCCCCTAAACTTGTCCTTCATTATTCTTAACTCGGGACCTTGAATTATATAAGCTCCAAACCCTCAGAACAAAACCCCTTGGGCTGGCAACCCAGTACCTGAGTTCTGAAGCTTGAATCTCCTAAATTGGAATCTTGAGATCTCAGGGAATTACCTAAATTTTTACCTGTCTGCCCTGCGGTATAAGTGCTGAGTGTTAAATCATGAGCGTCAGTGGATGTTCAGCTTCTAACCCTGAGTCCTAGACCTTCAGATAAACTGCCAGGAACCAGAAATCCCAATGGTGGTGGGAACTCCTGCATGTTCCAGACATAATGGACATTTTTGAGTTTTTTTTCTGGACTATTGACTTATACTTACATGGTTTTCTCTGCCTTGAGGACTATTTCTCCTCTTCCCTTCTCCCTGCTAATTTCCCCTCATTCTTAGACTAAGTGACATTTCCTCAGAAGACTTTCCCTGATCCCTAGAATGGGTTGAAAACCGATTGCAGTTCCTTTATATAGCACACTACTTCCCCTTTGATACCGTTCATCATGCTGTAATCTTTTGTTTAGTCCTCTCTTTTCTGCCATACCCTATCTTTCTCTGCTATACCTTCTATGTGCCTAGCAAAGTTCCTGGAACATGTTGATGGAGATGTTCAGTAAATATTTGAACTGATGAATGAAGGAATGAATGAGTGAATGAACTGTTAAGATCCTGGTGGTGGGTGTGAGGTTTGATAGTGGTGTATAAAATCATAGCACATCAGAAAAGGAAGACATTCCACAATTTTGGTTTCAATAGATGAAATCTATGTACTACATGATCCAACCTTTTCTCTCTGTATGTCTTCTCTCATACACGTGGCAGTCTGGTATCGACTAAAGCCTGGTACTGTGAACATTTGGATCTGGCAGCCACGGAAGAGGTTTAGAGCATGTTCCAGTCCTGTTATGGAGTCTGTCTCCTTCATGCTGTTATCTCTGGGAATCAGCAGCTTCAGCTTGTGCTCGTCACAACCATTTTGAATGTTTCTATGACATCAGATTACCCCTTTTCTCACCCTCAGAATCAGAGTTGTTCATCCTAAGCATCATATGAACATCAACTTAAAATTCATATGGATGAATTTTAGTTACAGTTTCATTTTTTAAGATAATGGACTGCCTGAACTTGAATGTGGGCGGGTATCTTTCCTGACAGATAGTTTATAGAAGGGAAAAATAAGCTCGGAAAGGTGTGAACTGATGATGCATCAGTGACTCATAATAAAAAATACACTTACCATTTTCTCTGTGCATGTGTTTTCATCAGTACTTTCTGAAGGAGTTAATTATGGCAGAGTTAAGTGTACTTACAGAGCATGTGCTGAGTGTTGTTGGATTAGTCTTCATGGCCCACTCTTCACCCTTTGCACGCTGTTCTCTGCCTGGGGAAATAGCCTCAGTGCATGCCTGTGTAGACTGCCTCAGTGGGCTTTTCCCCCAGCTTTGGGCTGTGTTCAGCCCCCGGAGGGTCCCTGCAGGAGAGGGAGGTCAGGGTACCAACTCCTCTGGCTGTCTCCTTGAGGGTCGGCTGTTACTGTTTATCAAAGGTCAGACCTCTGCCAAGTGGCCCTTGCCTTACGTTTATCCTGTTTAACTTTTGTTATCTACTCCCTCCCGATGCCTCTTCAGGCAGAAGCCCACATTGTCCTTGTTGTTCCGCACAGCCCCATGTTGGATTTCCCTAACTTCTGCCCACACACTCTTAGAGTCCCATCGTTAAACTCCTCAGTTATCCAATTTAAGTGCGCTGTCTTTTTCCTGCCTGGAATTCACCTTATACTGAGGTTATTTGTGGAGTGGGAAAATATGCTCATGTAATACACTGGATTATGACAGTTGATAATAAAAGCAATGGCTTTAAACCTATTCCTTTGATAATTGGAATATAGTTTGCTTGTATTACATATAAACTTTTTAATATTCCCAAGAGTACTGTATCAAAATAGACCAAAATAAATGTCTGTTCCCAGAGATCTTCCAAAGAGCACTTCAAAGAAGCAAGACATGACACATGAAATAATTTAAACCACAAACTGGGTGCTAAAAAGGAACAGTGACATTTCAGATTTAGTTGTTTTACAAAAAGCCAAACTTCTATAGCTGTTCCCTTGTTTACTCATGGTTTCATTCTCTTTCACAGTTAGGTATCTAATTTCTACAAACAAGATGTCAATTGATGAGACAAACAAACAAACCAAAAACATGTAACATGCACAGGACATTTTTCAGTCACACTTTTGCTGGCTCTGAACTAAAAGTGACAAACAGCTTAGGCTCTTATTATTTCACTCGGAGTACTAAGGCAGAGTGTCAGGTAGTGTGACTGATCAGAAAGTTAGTGTTTGGTGAAATGAACGGGGTTTGTAGGGAAAATCAAAACTAACTGAATCAAAATGAAGAATGGCTGTCTAGAAATCTATATGGAAGTTAAAGGGATTCAGTATTGCACTGTGAAGGTGGGTCATGGTCTATGTGCAATGTCAGAGATAGGCAGGGAGAGCAGGATAAGTGAGAGAATATTAGTTCCGCCCTTACGAATGAGAAAATCTCCACTTCTGGATCAAGGACAAGTCACAAGGATGCCATTAAGAAACATGCCTTTCAACTTCTTGTGTTCCCTATTGATCTTGCTTGTTTATTTGAAATGACTATAAAAATTATATATACCAGGACACATTGTAGTTCAGCCTTTGTGCTTTGTTCCTTTTTTGTTTGCAGGGTTGTACGTTATAGTGATCTGCTATAGGGTTCTTAGGGAACAAATACGCTTTGAACTTTATTCCTTTGGCAGGTGGGATTCATGTACTTGGCCATTATGTGCTGAGTGTTTGCAATGGGCCCCTCTGCTAAGAGTGATGAATTCAGTGGAGAAAAAGGCAAAATAGTTCTTGCTCTAGTGGGACTTAAGAAAGCTTCTGTAATTGTTTACTGCTTCCTTAACCCCAGAGGAAGAGCCTGGTGTGGCCAGCGATTAAGTGAACAGGGTAGAAAACAGTCTCAGTGTTATAAAATTAGAATAAAACTGCGTCTATAAATCACCCTCCTAAAGTGGTCTGCACACTTGCTAGTTTTGTTGACTGTTAATCTCTAAATAACCAAGTCTAATTCTTCCCACGAGTAATTGTGCATGTAATAAAATGCATATTCTGGAATTTCCTCTATTTCTACTTTCCTAGGATGAATGTACGAAGTCTCCTGTGGTGGCTCTGCACGCTGCCTGGAATAGTTACATGCCATTTACATTTTTAACACTTCTGCTTTGGAAGAATTGTGCTTTAATGCAAGTATTTAAGAGGATTTTTTTTTAAAGCAAAAAGTAAAAGTTAAACTGAGTCCTTAAGATGGAACTCGGTTTGTATAGGAGCAGTTCCGCTTGATAAAAGTGCATCATATTTGAACAGGAAGTAGAAAAAATTACCTCACATTCTCTGGACTCAACCACACACAGTCCATTCTACTCAGAAGCTATCATCATCTGCGTTGCTGGCATTTTCAATATAGATGGAATAACTATCTGGGGCAGGAGGCACTATTTTGCCAGTGAAAAGAATCAGGAAAATGAGGTATGTACAAACTTGGTTTTTGTGACCTAATTGATATTTGAATGCTATGGAGATGGTGGCTAATTACACACTTCCTTAGAACTAGTATTTATATATTGTGATAAAACACATTTAAAAAATATAGACATACAAATGTAGGGTACTAACATTTTAATCATGCTAAATATAGCTAAATGGATGAAGAACATGTCTTAATAAAAATTTTTCTTAATTAGGAGAGCCAACTTTTCAGAAGTGTGCCCTTTAGCTGAAATGAAAATATCTCTTTCGTTGATGTAGTGCTTTGGACTGAGCTCTTCCTCTTTTTAATAGATGATTTTGCTAGATTCCATTTACCGTTAATGTGCAATCCTACAATACAGCTCTATAAAATCCATTTGCAGAAGAGATTTGTTATATAATCTTATAACATTTAGTATCTTTCTTGAATGGTTTCAAATATTTATTACTTAAAAAGTTGTTTTACATGTTTTACTTTTGCATATGAACATCAGGGAGTATGCAATACCACTTGAAACATAAAAATACACAGTCTTTCATCGCTTCTCTAGACTACAATTAAGAATATTAAACAGTAAGGCATGCATTTTGTTCTGTCAACATGCAAGCAGCTTATACATTATCTCACTACACATGCAAAGAATACTGACTTCATTGTGCATGCATTTGTGATCTTCCTAAAGCAATTGAAAATGCCCCTGTAAACATTCTTTATCTGGCTTTTCTGTAGACAAGAGCTAAAAAGATGATGATAATTCAGGCCTTTTTCTAAAATTGTTTCTGAAATTTATGTCATTGCATATGATTAATATTTGTTGTCACAACTAAGACAGGAAATGCTTTAAAATCTAAAAAAAAAATATTTTCTAAGGAAATATCTTTGCTGTTCTTTCAAGAGGTTGGAAGTTATAGGTATGAAGTCATAGTAGTAATTTAGGAGGAAATAGAACATATTAGTAGCTTGCCAAGATAGAACTTGACATTTTTCAAAAAAATAAGCATTAAAATCATAAATTGTTATTTTCAAATTTTAGAATTAAAGATGTCACAACTGATGCTTATTCTATCGCAATGTAATGCAATGTAAACTTAGAAGTATTATATGAGCAAATAGAACTTTGTAAATCAGATTAAAAATTGAGATATAAGTAAAATTAGATTATAGTTTTTCTTTCTTTAAAAACACAAAAACAACTTATATCGATTACCATCACAGACTTTGCCTTTTTCATGTGTCTTCTAATTGAATAACAACTGAAAAATGATAAATTACAAGTGTCCTTCTTGTTCATATAAGTGCATATTCCTGTGGCTGTAAAAAATAATTAAATCCAAATTTAAGTGCTTTCCCCATTCATAATTTCTATTGATTCTAAAAATAAACCTTTGGCATAGGCTGGAATAATTATCCCTTTTTAAAGGAGGAAAAAGAGCAAAAAAGAGGGTTGGTTCTTGATCTTTTGGTATATGATGCTATTTTGTGTCAATTTTATGTCTTTTTTTTTTTTTAGTTACATGAGAACTTCTCTTGCAAGTTCTCACACCCAGTGCTTTAATCTCATTTTTATAAATCCCTGATCCTCGTTGGTTTTTCCCTTACTTTTACATTTTTTTCAAAGCATTCTCAATGTTCAGCAGACAACTTCTCTCCCCCTAATCTTTGAACTTCCTCTTGTCTACAACAGAAACTATGGAAAGTAATAAATACGGATGACAAGAGAGGAAGTGAAATGCTAATGATGTTAGTAGAAGCCAGGAGAGTGACAGAGAGAAGGGAAGTGGGTTAAGAATTTTGGCAGGAAAATGATGGATGTTTGCTCATGTAACAAACCTTGATGATCTCCTGTCTCTTCTACCTCATCCATCCTGTTAACTCAGAAATAATGCTGCTGTTCTGGAAACTAAGCTCTAACTCAAAAATTGTATTGTGCCAAAACCAATGCTAGATTCAGTATGGTTTCTTTTTTGTTTTTCTTTAAATTTTTAATTATTATGGGTATATAACAGTTGTATACCTTTATAGGGTACATGTGATATTTTGATACAGGCATACAGTGTGAATTAGTCAAATAGGGGTAATTGGGGTATCCAACATCTTAGGCATTTATGATTTCTTTGTGTTAGGAACATTCCAGTTCCACTCTTTGAGTTCTTTTAAAGTATACCCTAATTTATTGTTGATTATAGTCACTTTTTTGTGCTATCAAATATTGTTCATTGTATCTAACTATCTAACTATATTTTTGTATCAATTAACCATCCTCACTTTATCCCCTGCTCCCCACTATACTTCCTAGCCTCTGGTAATCATCATTCTACTCTCTGTGTCCATGAGGCTGATTGTTTTGAATATTTAGTCCCCACATGTGAGTGAGGACATGTGAGGTTTGTTTTGCTGTGCTTAGCTTATTTCACTTGACATAATATTCTCCAGTTCCATCCATGTTGTTGCAAATGGCAGAATTTCATTCTTTCTTGTGGCTATATACTATTCCATTGTGTATGTGCACCAACATTTCTTATTCTGTTCATCCACTGATGGACACTTAGGTTGATTCCAAATCTTGACTATTGTGGATAGTGCTGCAATAAATATGGGAACACAGATATCTTTTCTATATAGTGATTTCTCCTCCTTTGGATATACTTGTATACCCAGCAGTGGGATTGCTGGGTTATATGGTAGTGCTATTTTTAGTTTTCTGAGGAACCTCCTTGCTGTTCTCTATAGTGGTTGTGCTAATTTACATTACCACCAACAGTGTATGAAGGTTCCCCTTTCTCCACACTGCACCAACATTCTTTATTGACTGACTTTAAATTTTTTCTTTTATTTCAGAATATAGTGGGGGTACAAATGTTTTGGTTACATAAATTGCTTTTATACCATTTGAGTCAAAGCTATAATTGTGCCCATCCCCCAGATAGCATGTATTGTACCGGTTAGTTGTGAATTTACCCATCACTTCCTCCCCCCTCCAACCTGCTTGATTTCCAATGAATGTTATTTCTATATGTGCATGTAAATGTTGATCAATTAGTTCCAATTTAATGATGAGAACATGTGGTGTTTGTTTTTCCATTCTTGTGATACTTCACTTAGAAGAGTGGTCTCCAGTTCCATCCAGTTTAATACAAGAGGTATTAATTAGTTCACCATTTTTTATGGCTGAGTAATACTCAATGCTATATATATTTGTGTGTGTGTGTATATATATAATGCTATATATATTTGTGTGTATGTATATATATTTATAGTTAGTTATGAATTCCTTGTCAGATGAGTAGTTTGCAAATATTTTCTCTCATTCTGTCAGTTGTCTCTTCACTTTGTTGATTGTTCCTTTGCTATGCAGAAGCTTTTTAGCTTGCTGTGATCCCATTAGCCAATTTTGCTTTCATTGCCTGTCCTGTGCTTTGGAGATACTACTCAAAAAGTCCTTGTCATAAAAAGGTGTTGAATTTTGTCAAATGCTTTTTCTGCGTCAATTGAGCGAATCATACGGTTTTGCTTTTGTTTCTGTTTATGTGGTGAATTACATTTATAGATTTGCATATATTGAACCATCCTTGCATCTCTGGAATGAAGCCCACTTGGTCACGGTGGATTATTTTCTTAATAAGCACCTGTATTCGGTTAGCTAGAATTTTGCTGAGAATTTTTGCATCTATATTCATAAGGGATATTGGTCTGTAGTTTCCTTTTTTTGATGCATCCTTTCCCGATTTTGGTAACAGAGTTATGTTGGCTTCATAAAATGTGTCGGGGAGGAGTCCATCCTTTACGATGTTGTGGAATAATTCCTACAGGATAGGCACCAGCTCTTCTTTGTAGGTGTGGTAAAATTCGGGTGTGAAGCCGTCTGCTCCAGGACTTTTCTTTTTTGGAAGGTTTTTTATTGCTGTTTCAATTTCAGTCCTTGATATTGGTCTGTTCAGGAATTCTATTTCTTCCTGGTCAAGCCTAGGGAGGCTGTGTGTTTCTAAAAATTGGTCCATTTCCTCCACATTTTCCAGTTTGTGTGCATAAAGGTTTTTGTAATATTCATAAATTATATCTGAATCTCCTCGGCATCAGTTGTAACTTCTCCTTTTTTGTTCCTAATGGAGCTTATTAGAGATTTTTCTTTTCTATTTTTTGTGAGTTTAGCCAGGGGCATGTCAATTTTGTTTACTTTTTCAAAGAACCAACTTTCTGTTTTTTTAATCTTCCATATAGTTTCCCTGTTGCCAATTTCATTAAGCTCTGATTTGATCTTAATAATTTCCCTTCTTCTGCTGGGTTTGGGGTTGGTCTGTTCTTCTTTTTCCAGTTCTTTGAGTCGATTCATTAGGTTGTCTGTTAGTGATCTTTTTGACTTTTGGATATAAGCATTTATGGAGATAAACTTTCCTCTCAGGACTGCTTTGGCTGTGTCCCAGGATTTTGGTAACTTGTGTCACCTTTGTCATTTAGCTCAAAGAATCTTTTGATTTCCATTTTTATTTCATCATTTATGAAGGAATCATTCAGCAGGGAGTTGTTTAATTTCCATGACTTTGTATAGGGATGAGAGTTTCTGTTGGGGTTGATTTCTGTTTTTATTGCACTGTGATCTGAGAAAATGCATGGTATAATTTCTATTTTTTTAAACTTTTTGAAGCATTCTTTGTGTCCTAGAATATGGTCAATCTTAGAGAATGTCCCGTGAGCTGATGAGTAGAACGTATATTCTGTGGTTTTTGGGTACAATATCCTGTAAATGTCGGTCAAGCCCATTTGTTCTAGAGTTCTGTTTAAGTCCATAATTTCTTTGTTAATTTTTTGTTTGGAGGATCTGTCCTGTGCTATCAGTGGGGTGTTGAAATCTCCGACTATAATGGTGTTGCTGTTCATCAACACCCTTTTATGATAAGAATGCTTAACAAAATAGGCATAGACGTGGCTTACCTAAAAATGATACAGGCCATTTATAACAAACCCACAGCCAACATTATACTGAATGAGGAAAAATTGAAAGCATTCCCACTTAGAACTGGAACCAGAAAAGGTTGCCCACTGTCTCCACTTCTATTCAACATAGTGCTGGAAGTCCTGGGCACAGAAATCAGAAAAGAGAGTGGAATTAAAGGCATACGAATGGGAACAGAAGAGATCAAACTCTCACTATTTGCTGATGACATGATATTATATCTAGAAAACCCCAAGGATTCAACCAAGAGGCTACTGGAATTGATAAATGAATTCAGTAAAGTCTCAGAATAAAAAATCAATACACACAAATCAGGCTTTCATGTACACCAATAGCAGTCATACCGAGAACCAAATCAAAGACTCAATTTGCTTCACAATAGCAACAAAAAAAATAAAGTACCTAGGAATATATTTAACTAAGGAGGTAAAAGACCTCTACAGGGAGAACTATGAAACATTGAGGAAGGAAATAGCAGAAGACGTAAACAGGTGGAAAACCATACCATGCTCGTGGGTCGGAAGAATCAACATTGTTAAAATGTCTATACTACCCAAAGTGATCTACAGATTCAATGTAATCCCTGTTAAAATACCAATATCATTATTCACACATGTAGAAAAATTGATTTTACGCTTCCTATGGAACCAGAGAAGACCCTGCATAGCAAAAACTATTCTAGACAATAAAAACAAAATGGGAGGCATCAATTTACCAGACTTCAAACTCTATTACAAAGTTGTAATAATCAAACCAGCTTGGTACTGGCACAAAAACAGAGCCATTGACTAGTGGAACAGAACTGAGAACCCAGATATAAAACCATCCTCATATAGCCACCTAATCTTTGACAAACCAGACAAAAACACACACTGGGGAAAAGAATCTTCATTCAGTAAGTGGTGCTGGGAAAACTGGATAGCCACATGCAGAAGACTGAATCTGGATCCACACCTTTCACCTCTCACAAAAATCAACTCACACTGGGTAACAGATTTAAACCTAAGGAGTGAAACTATTAGAATTCTAGAGGAAGATGTTGGAAATACTCTTCTAGACATTGGCCTAGGCAAAGAATT